>JARJDZ010009033.1:0-17906 GCA_030264555.1 Aleochara sp. GC000083 | reverse complement strand
AACAATTGCGTGGAGAAAGAAATGTCAATTAACGAGGTATTACTGTAGAAATTGTAGAGGGAGTAAAGTGCCACATTACTCCCGGGTTTGAAACTCGACTAACATAGGTTTGACTACTTGACGCTAGGTGTCGCCACTAGCTTACAATATTTAATATTAAATAATTTTATAAATAATCTGCATAATTTGTTTAAAAAACGCGTTGATGTTCTACACCTGACACAGGCCAGCCACAGGGCTGTAGTAATCTATGATTTCAATCACGTCAGCGATATTATAAAACATAGATATGCCATAGATATGCATGAAAGTAAGCGACTCTGTGCATTTTAAAATATGCAATATTGCCACAATGGACATATGATTTTAAAATTAGAGAATTATGGAAATTTAAATCTACTTACAATTGGAGGGTAGATCAAATGATGTATTTGTAGAGCGATGTAGCACAATCTGCTCAAGGATCTTTGGCCAGTTGGTGATGATCTCATCATATCCATAACTGTTTAGTTTCTTTAACATGTAGTGGACCCCAAGAAAATGTAGATAATTCTATAATAAAAATCAATATAATAATATATAATAAAATGAATACCATTAAAAGTTGAGTGAAGACCTTTTTTATCTGCCATTCCATCAAGTTCCTTGTACATCTAGTGATGACCCCAACAATAGTTTAAGACTAAATAATAAGAAAAAGTCAGATAATTGTTTACTTATTGTGTTTACATCAATAATTTAAACAATACCATTAAATCAATGCCAAAAAATAATGAATTGTTTATACAATACCATAAGAGATTGCCCCAGGGTTCCTCACCACTTGAAGATACTTTTCAAATCTCACTGGTAACTTGAAATTCTTTGCACTGATAGATGGGACTCTGGGGCACTGTGTCTTGGGCACAGAGAGGCCACTTCACTACAGAGCAGTGTGGTGTGCACTTCGCATGTTTAACGCAGCTTCACGAATAGCACGAGTAGATTACATGTTGGATGACATTCCACTTCTGCTTGTTCAGGAATAGCTGAAGTTACTGTAACAATCATTGTAATGAAATATTTGGCCACTATTTAAATTACATAACTCGCCCTATATAAAATTGCAGAATACACAATAATGATGATTAAATCAATCATTCCAAATCTACAATGAAATATGTACATTAGTTAGATGTGTGATATTTTACTTTAACAATTTTTTTACATGATTTCTGCTTGAATTTTAATAAACTGGTATAGCTAGTATAGCATTGATGGCACGCTCAAATTATAAAATATTACAATAGCAACATTTACTGCATTCTACCATTTATTAAAATGATAATGTACATATTCTCAATCCTTCAAATAAACCTAAAGATCATTATATTGCAGACTTAGATTTAATTTTAAAATTAAGTGAATAAGTAAATACTATGAAAGTGGTAAAATTAAGTTATTTATACCTCCTCCTGTTCATAGATACTTGCATTGCGGCGTTTCAATATTTTAACAAAAGGTTTGTTATCAGGCTCTTCCTCCTTAGATTCTTGGTTTACTAACTCAGATTTATCTGGGTTTGAAATTAGCTCAAGAATGGACCCACAATTCCTGCTTTCTTCAAATTTTTTATTTGCCTCAATTTCTGTTGGTTCTTCTACTTTGTTAATTACCTCTGGTAATATCAAACTTTGTTTTAGAATAGTTGGCTTTACTTGGCTGGATGTATTAGATACATTCACACTGGCATCTGCCATATCTGTTTCTAAAGTATCTAAATCTGTTTTATTTGCTGCCTTAATCCTTTGCACTAAGTCTTCAGTTGGATCAGGTATATTCAGCCTAAGACAAAATTCAGATGTTTGAGCATTTATCTGTAAGTCAGGCTGATAAATATTTTTCCCAGCATTACTTCCAGGTTTATAACAAGCAGCAGTAGTTTGAAAGTTCTTAGGTATCTGCAAGTTGTTGTCAAAGAGTTTAAGAACATTATTCTTTTCCTCCTCTGTAGGGGTAAAATTCCACCTTTCATTGCTAATTTTTGTAGGCATATATTGAGATGTACATTTTGTACTGAATAAATGTGGGCTCAAATGCAATATAGTAATCCATTCTAGATCATACTCTAATTCATTATGATTATCTTTAGCAGTAGATTCTTCAGTAGGTATTTCAAGAATTTGGAGAAATCGTTTTCGCGGAACGCATTTATCTAATGCTAAAAACTTTGTGGCAGTTCCTCCATCATGTGGAACCAATGCAGCAAATTTGCAATGTAAATGTGCTGCAAACCAATATTTTGGCTTGAGTGCAAAAAGGAGGTCCTTGCAAGGTGGGCTGCCAAGATTACCCTTAGAAATATCATCTCTAAAAATTGAATTAAAATTAATTAACAATCAGATTGAAGTAACTGCATTCATACCTGAAATATGGCTTAAATTTCAATAGTTGCTCTTCATTACCATATTTTGTTATTTCAGTTGGCCAATCATGAGATAAGAACACATCAAGTTGTTCACTCACTTGCTTTAATCTAAAGACTTCTATATTCCTAATATGATATACAGATCTCTTGGTGTCCTCTCCATAAGGAGAACTTTCAAAATGACCTTTGTTATAGTCTCTATCTTTATATATCCCAGAAATGCCACCAATTCTGAGTCCTTTGTATCTAACTATGCTAGCATATCCTAAATAATAGATGTTTGGTGCTACCCAACCACCAAATGGAAGCTCTTGTAAATAATTGGAAGCTTCATGATTGCCACCAATAAATATTGTGAGTACAGGTGCAGTAAGTTCTCCACTATAGTACCTGCAAATTAAAATAATGTAGTAAGATGTTCAATGGATAGACATGAATATTTACTTGTAAAATGAACACATATTATAGTATTTTGGCGGTACTGCCATGCATCGTAAATCATTTTCATTACGAACCGCTTGAAAATCGCCACAACAAATTAATAAATCAATTTTAATATTATTCTCACTTTCTAGTTCAGTTACACATTTATAGATCGTTTCTAACTCTCCATGAGCGCATCCTTCAACTGCAATATGCATCTTATGTTTTATTATACAATTAAAATACAAGTTTATAGCGAATTACTTCGATTCTGCAAGAACTTTTGTCACTTTGAAAATAAACAGTTAAATTTTGAGGTTAAAAGTAGCAAGCCTATACAGGGTGTTTCACGTGTTTCATAGACAAAACACGTGTATAATTTGATTGAATAGCTCTAATTTAGTGTATAAAATGGCAAATGCAACCAAATACGTTGATTATTCAATTGTTCCTTGGTATAACAGGTTAGTCACTTTAAAATTTATGAGTATCATTATTTAATTTAATTGCTTTGTTTTAGTGCTGAATGGAGACATGTTTACGAACTAATATTTAATGAAAAAATGAGGAAAGATGATCTACAAAGTGCCCTAGAGATTATTGCTACATGGCAGATGAGAACTCCTTTATTACCAAGTGGTATTGAAGGTACTTTATGCATACTAGAAGCTTTCCTAATTGATGAAAAAGAAATGACAGACAGACAGTATCAAATTTTATGTGCATCAAGTATAATGAGATTTTTGAATATTTGTGTTGCAAGCAGAGCTGCAGTATTTAATTTTACAAAGACAGCCAAAGACAACTCTATTCCTGACTGGATAATTAGCATTCGTCATGATTTTGCACATAGTCAAAGGCTTCCAAGCATATCTTTATTAAAACTTGCACTAAATGAGTCCTTTAAATGGCTTAGGAACACTTACTGGAAGCCTGAATTAAGCACAATAACTGACAATATAATCAGTGGAAGTATTACTCAGCTGAAAAGTTCATTATCAATGCATGAACTGATAGGATTATATTGCAATCTATTAGTTTATGATGCTAAGGATTTATGTTATGATGAGTTTATTCAAAATAAGTTGGAACTGGTTGATGCAAATAGCAAAATTGATGAATATCCCAAAGTAATTATGACTCTGCTGGATCAAGGGACCAATGATTTTTCAAACTTTAATTGGAGGAAATGTATGGATGAAATGATGTACAGCAAATGGTTTATTTTGCACCCAAATTCATTAATTGGTAAATATTAAAACAATATCAAAATATTAATGTAATTAATACCGTTTTTGTTTAGATGAACAAGGAAATTGTAATCAAGTTTTTACCAATTTTAATACTTTGATGAATTTCCTGGAGAAACATCAACAAGTAGTAAATGTAGTTTCTGAACTATTGTATATAGCTGCAGATGAATGTGAACTACATGAGAATTGCTTGGGTGCATCTTTGTGGTTGAATGAAATATTTATTGGAATAGCTCGAAATAGAAATCGAATGACGGAAGCCTTAAAGGAACTGAAAGGATTTGGTTTAACGTTTAAACGCGTTCAAAAGGAGACAATTGTGGGATTGAAAAACGTTCACCAACAGGTTGAATCAATTAGAGAAAATTATAGAAAACATTTTCTGCATAGGTATGGAACAATAGCTGTTAAATTATTTTTGAATTATAAACATTTTGTTTTAGTTATTTATTGGCATCAAATGGACGCCCTGATGTTAAATCTTTGCTTAAAGAGTTAGAAAAGAAAAGTGTTTGTTCTGAGCAGCAGATTATTGAAGATTTACTAAAAGTACAAACAGAAGAAATAGAAAACTCTAAAAAAATTGAATCAATTTTGAATCTATCACATGAAGTTCTGTGTGAGGAGACAAGCAGTGATCAAAATGAAGTTGAAGATGTACCTATGATGAATTCCGATAAAAACATGGTACCAAAACGATGGAAACATGTTAAAGGTAAATTATCTATACATACTCAATTGTTCATAATCTACAACTGTTACTATTATACAAATTTTATTAATTGTGATTTGCAGATTCCAGTATGTTTGAATCATGTGCATTTGGTGTCCTACCTATGGAATGGAGCTAAGAAAGTTTGTCCCTTGGCAAACCTTTATTTTATAACCACACATCAATTAATTAATTCATACTTTGTGACTATAAATATGAATAGACTAGTAGAAAAATTCCAGACAAGGTCACTTTAGTTACAATTATCATTCTTCCTATGTTTACTGCATACCTAATTCCGGTTCATAAAGACTTATCAAAGAAGGTAACATTTCTAAAACGTAGCTACCAAGGAATATTGCTTGCAAATGGGAATGATCATTAAATGATTCAAACGCATTAACATAACACAACATGAATAAGTAAAAAAGAAAAATGTACAATGCACCACTTGACTATCTACCTTCGATAATTTATCCCCAATCATAAAAAAGGTTGTAAATTAATTAGACATTTGAAATTTGCGACAATAACCCAAATTGATCGCAATCGCGTTTACCCTATTATATTAGCGATTATTCTTACCTCTCGTCTGCATGATGTTTCGTTATTTCACGAGGAAATAACGCATTACTGCTTTCGTTTTCGTTCTTTCCATTGCCTTTATTAGTGCCCCGGACGTATCCAATCCCCAAACATCCATTGCCTTTCGATCCATTAGAGATAATCTGCAATAACATTTCGCCATGAAGTCGTTCAAATATTTATGGAAGGTGTGAACGTGTTTACCTTCCGCCTGATAAGGAATGTAAGAATTTCCAATAACTCGGCCGCAAAGTCATTGGTTCAACTAAGCCAGCATGGAAGAGAATTGATGTACTCAAGCTGTACAAAAGAATTACAAAGCCTGGAACCTCGGGCAAATAGCCTTTATCGATTCCCATGAGGTACGTGATTTGCAACAGCTTCCAAAATACATAGAGCGCGATTGTATTGTCAGGATATTTGCTGAATGCCAAGCCAGCAATTAATCCCGCTGGAAAAGCATGGATTGGTGAATCACGCCCAGTAACTCTCCTCAATATGCACATAATGGTCTGGAATATGCATTGTCAATAATTTCTCTTCAAGGCGGATGACTAGTTCCTACCGTAAATAAACCTGATGAGCCACCCAGGAACATAGCTATATTGATGTTTTTCCTTTTCATCAGAATGCTAGGCAGTGTCTTTGGCGATTTGAGAATGGTACGGAAATTTAGAATGACTTGCAGTCCTAATTGGAAGCCGAGTCCAATCGAAAACAATTTGGTACTTCTCTAGAACAAAACAACTTTATCAGTGATTTAGTGATAAAAATCAAAGCTATATTGAAGCTTCGTTAGTAACCGTATGTAACGAAGCTGCTTATTATTTGAGTTGAGCGCGATTAGCATTAAATCTCGATAGTACTTATCGTTAAAATGGAAATTATTGCCGTAACAAACATTCAAATTCAATTTCAGTTATACGTCACAACCTTGAATTAAATAATTATTTCGATTATTTCAAAGTATGAACATATCTGGTATTACAGGCAATATTATCTTTCCATTAGGATGCAAATAAAAGTTTGTTGAAAGTAAACTTACTTGCAATGTGTAGTAAACACAGCTGAATGGATGAGGACATAGACTGTGTCTATAATAGCATTTGATTTTGTAAATAAACTTTTTGTAAAGCTTCAATGCTTGCATGACTAGATTGTATATGGTATTGTTGCTGCTCTTCTTACTGAACGTCCAACTCCGATTGCTTTTCGTTGATTCATTCTCGTTGTCTTGCGCTCGATGAATATTATTTGCTTGGCTTGAGCGTATTGCATGATCCTTTTCTTCGCACGGACCAAAAACGAATCTAGAACATCATGAAAAATAAAAATTGATCCACAAAAACGTGCTCTGCTTACTTTAATATGCTGAATATTGTATCTGGGTGTTCTTCTTTGGTGTTTTTATGAAATCCAGCCTTAAAATATGTCATTAGGAATGCTAAACTTGTGGCAAAAATTGCTATTTCACCATGTGGAATGGATTTGACCAAATTGCGTGCTTCCAACATCTTCCAAACCGCCTCGGTTGCGATATTTGTAACGTAGAGTGCTAATAACGGACGACGAGACGGTCGTTCAATGAGAATTGCCAGGAATGAGGCCAAAAATGATGGTAAACCAGAAATAGTTATAAAATTATAACTTCCAATTAAATACCTGTAACAAAGTACACAGTTCCATTAATTTTTTCTCCACTTATCTAGACAATCATCTAGCTCACACATGTAAGCTTGTGTACTATTCAATAAAAACAATCAAAGACAATATAATGATAAATATACAGCTGTACCTTAATATGCATAGAAATCCTGAGTAGCCAAATGCATTGAAGCTAAGAAATGCTGTTGATCTAATGATGCCTTTCACAGTTTTTTTCAAATCTTCTAACTTGGGTATTCTGCCTTTCATCAGCAATGCCAGCTAGAAACAGTATCGAATGAGACAATATAGTAAAGCACCTACTTCTA
Source organism: Aleochara sp. GC000083 (assembly GCA_030264555.1). NCBI lineage: Eukaryota > Metazoa > Arthropoda > Insecta > Coleoptera > Staphylinidae > Aleochara > Aleochara sp. GC000083. The sequence goes on along the minus strand of JARJDZ010009033.1, from coordinate 10,553 downwards.
GCAAAAAGATCGCAGTTGCATATTAATTACTTACGATATAAACAGTTGTGTAAATTCGCAATGAATCGATAATTGCATATAAATATAAGCCAGTTGTAGCTTGGGCACAGCTATCTGTCCAAGGATGTACATACTGTTTGCATGTAACTGGTATAGGCGATAATTTACTAAGAACTTGCACCATTGTTGTACGAATATTAACAAAATCACTAGCCTTTAGAACATAATTTGTTTAAATACACTGTCGTTGCAACTAAAGCAGCAGCAATCCACGTTGAAAAGTGTGTTGAACGCTCGCGAAACAGATGATCTCTGAGTTAAGCGAGTGAACTACAACCCAGTTAGCTCAAATCAACTGTAGTAAAATTGTATTGACTTTCTCTATTTACGCTGCTGTGATAACGAAGTCGCATTTACATTAGCTGAGTAGGGGAAACGATGATTACATTGGTGTATCATCATATCATCAGTTTTTTTCGGTATTCTATGCAATTTTAATATTATTGATAAATGAGCTATGAGGTAGGCAAACAGTCAAACACCAATTGAACTCAATTCTATGACCTCAATTACTTTAAATGTTAAAATACACGCCTTTTATGACTTGTGAGAATGATATTGTTTAAGTAGTTGCTTGATTAAATTAAATTGGCCTTTTGTCCAACAATGTCGTGGATAACTAATAACAAATGCGTCCAGTTAATTGAGAAATAATGAATGCAAGTGGATAAAAATAGCAGCTATTAAACCCACATTTTATACAATGAATTCGACTTGTTTATTGTAAATGTTGCAAATGTCTAAAACCTTACTTGAACTTATTATTAATATTGCATTAAAAATATGTATTTTGGATCCAAAATAGTTGCTATTTGCATATAAATAAGAATTAAATGATACTTACATTAATTGTACTCAAAATAATGTTGCTATCTTTGGCTATGTTTCCAAGCCAGAGCCCAAACCAATCCATGGATCTGGAACTTCCAGAAAATAGCGATGCATCGCTTCAATAAATCGTTTTTGATATTCTTGCGGAGGCATAATCGTCGGTAGTTTGCCTTGCCCTCCAAGAATTCCCGTTTTCTTCACGATTGTTTCCAACTTTTTATCCCATGTAAATGTGCGGATGTAATCTTAAATAAAAAATAAACAAATTACTTAGTTTCTAAGACTCCTTTTCTTAACTTACCTATAATCCCAAGCACTAATTCTTTTCTTTCTGAATCCAAACCAACAAGTAATGAATAATCCATCACGCATTGATTAGATAAGAATTCGGTATCACTTAAAATCGCTGAAGTTAAGACCTCCTTGGAGTGCGGATGAATATATAAAGGATTTTCACAAGTCACTGCAATTACAATTAATTAAGTACGAGACTATTTTTCATTGGAATTCTGCTTACTTTTCAATAGATTTTCGTCCAGCAAAACAATTTCTCCATCCTGATTATCCGTATTTACAAGGCGATTCCTCATAGATCCTTTCAAATCAAACTTCTGTTCAACTACCCGATTATAGAACAAATTCTCCATGACCAACAAATATGTGCGTGAAGTTGCATTGGTCGTATTATTTCGATAGACAATCTGATAGATGCCTACAATTTTTCCGAGCAATGTTGGCTGGCCGGTTGTCAGACATTTATTCATGTAAGCGAAATAATTATGAGCCGACTCCAAAAACAGTTGTATTTCTTTTTGGGGCATTCCTTTGATGATGAATCGATCATCAACGGTTTTCGCGAAAGTGGATCCAGATTTTCCTCCTCGTGCGTTCCATTGAACACAACGTGAAAGCGATCTTATGTATCCTTCTTCGCCGATTGGAAGTATTTTATTTCGTAGAGCAGCGAACTTCTCAGCGAGGTAAATGATGCATAAAAATTTACAACAGGGATCTTCAAATTGCACCTCAATTTTGTGGTTTTTCCTGTCGTCTGGTTTTTCTGCTGAAGGAGCGTCTACAACTTGTTGGTTGCCTTCTGTATTGGTCATCGTGGAAGCCAACAAATCTGTTTTGCTGTCTTTGGTGCGGAAGAATGACTTTATGGACGATTTCTCAATTGATTGAGTTAGATCATTCTCGGATTTATCCTTGTCACTGTTGCTTCGTCGCTTGTTCACTGGACTTGGTGTTTGCTCTTGCGGTTTTTTGAAAGTTAACTCGTCGAATTGTTTTTTGTATTCGGTGGAGTTCAACGCATAAGCTACCATTGAACTGGGCTCGGATTCATAAACGACGAAAGGTGCGTAAACTCCACTTGGTAATGTAAAATGATCTTGATTATTGAATGGGTTTGCAATCGGTGTAAACTGAGAGCTTGAAAATATCGAAAATATTGTTTTCACCGTCTTCTTATCCGATTCTTTTCTATCTGGGACGTCTTCAATTTGATTCAACACAGTTCCATCTGATTGGGATCGATGATGACCCCGTGGAGAAGATGACAAAACTTCTTCTGAAATTTAATCATTTGAATTAAACAATTCATTGAAATTTCTATTAAAATACCATCTGGTTTATCCAAACTGCGATTCTTTTTTGCGCTAATTTTCATATTAGTTGAATCTTCTTTAAGTTGCTCATCAACTGAAGCTTCCAAGCCACTTGTATCCACAACGGAACTTGTAGTGCTAGTTTGAGTTTCCAGTTCCTGAGAGCTCGTTTTATCCTTTTTCTTGTCCTCTTTTTTGTGGGCAACACTCTCCGATAATTTTGTATTCCATTGATCCACAGCTTCGACAATTATCCGCTTGATTCGTACAATTCCATCTTGAATTTTCCATACAGCTACTTGCATAGTTGAATTGTCATCGTTATCAGCGAAGAATTTATTTTCAATTGTGGGAGACGTTAATTTTAGCTGAATTTCTTCGATTTTCTGCTTGAAAATTTGATTTTCTTTTAGCAATAATTGTTTATACGTTTGCACGATGTCATCATCATTTGGTAAAAGAGAAAGCTTTTCTTGAATGTTTGAATAAACGTCGTGTCCTTTAAGAGCCAAAGTCTTAATTTCATCGATAAGATCATTCTGCTGCTTATCAATATTGTAATTAATCTTAATTAATCTCGGTGGAAGTGATATTTCCCACAGATCGACAGAAGTATACCTAAAGTTTTAAAAATTTAAAATTAGATTCAGAACTAATGAAAAATTATAAAGAGAAATTTCGAACTTATTTTTTCAATTTCAATTAAATCCAGAAATAATTGAAAATATAGTTGAACTTACTTGAATGAAGCTACTGTATTTTTGTAGGTGAAATACTGATAATGGTCATGATGTAAACTGTGCTGGCAATCGGAATTTCCTCTTCGTGAGTACAACCCTCCATGAAATCGCAACTCCAAGTATTTCGCAAATGAGAAAGACCAAGTGTCCACAGACATTTTCACCATGGGAGAAACGCGTTGGCATTTGCTACACCAACTCCACATTATAATATCTTCTTCTTGAGATAGTGTGTCCAAATGGTTGAGTGTAATGCTAACACAACCTGTATAATGAACAAAACGCCTTACATGTTTAAGCATTGGAGTCTCACACTTCGATTGGCAATGATACTTTGGCGAAAAGCAGTAGCGCATTAAGAAACAACCTAATGGAATGTCATTTTGTCCATAAAATGCCATGTATACAACCCTACAATTTGAACAAAAAAATAAAAATATCCAACTAATAGCGAAAATTATTACCATGGATTAACACAAAAAGCAGGAGCATTAATCGACTCTTTACTAAAGCTACAGAATAGCACAGCCATACGTTGATGATTTCGAGGATTTAGTACATCCAAACTAACTTCAGGATCCCTTTCCTTATTTCCTTCATTTTCGTCAACTGGTGTAACATCTAAAAGTGATTTTTTGATAAGACGACCCCCACAAGCTCGATAATGAGCGAGTAATCCTTGAACTTCATTGGAATCAATGCTTGCAGAAATTGGAGTGGTAACGAATTTATGAGGTGGTTTCATCTGAAAATTAAAAAATAATTCAATGCATGTTATGTAATAAGGAAAATTTTAATTACTTACGTTTTTCTCGTTTTTGCGGTTGTTTAAAACTTCCTGCTCTTTTGAAATCTTCTTCTTCTTGTTATTCCCACACTGTTGACTATGATAAATTTGTGGTGGATAATAATGGCGCAATTTGCATTTACGTCCGTTCTCAGTTTCTAAATACGGAACCGAGAAAACCAAGAATGGCGAAATGCATAAAATTGTGTCATCTAATGCCTTGCGAAATTGGTTCGAGCAGGGCAAATCCGCAACCGACAATTTCTGAGTTTCCTTGAAAACATCATCCACATTGTACGAATGTAACGGATCACTGAAATCCTGGATGGGTTCTGTTAGCGATTTCTTGCCGTCAATTTCAAGTTGCGTTTTGTTTTTGAGCTCGGGTTTGGCCGAATTGAAAAATTCAGTGTCATTTTCCGAATCACTGAAAAATTCGTTGCTCGCCAAAATTCTGCGTCGCTGTTTGCTCAAATCTTCTACGCTTACATCCGCTACGGGCGTCACTGGAGAGTTCTCCTTGCTATCATCAAAAAATTCATCCTTGGAGCATCTTGGATACGCGAATTCGTCCATTAGGAACGACTTCTCCAATCGCCAATTATAGCAAGCAAAGAGCAAAAATGACGCTACAGATTTCAGTTCTTGGAGTTCCAACTTCGAAGCACCACGAAGTAATACTGTACAGCCGAGATGCGCTTGTGGCAATCCTTCGAAGAACATTAAAGTTTTACAGCCGCCTTTATCAATATCAAACGATTTCAGATAGAAATGTTTACAGGTACCCAAACGTGGAGCACTTATTCGTGCGTCTATTGATGAGACTAAATCCCCATCAGTGCAACGAGCTATTCGTTCCAGTACTCGTTGTTTTACGTTTAAAACAATTGTGACACCTTTTTCTCTTAAGATGTCTTGCGCCAAACGCGACATGTTTCGTTGAACCAAGACAACGTCCGGTTTCAACGCTAAAATTCTGTCGGCAACGTGCGTTAGATATTGCTGTTCCTGAAGAAAAAAAAACGATATTAGCATTGTTATACTTTAAAACTGTATAATAAATTACCTGCATTAATACTGGATCAAGAGACATTAATCTTCCCTCAGTTCTTTGGTAAACAATCGGACATTCGAGCAGCAAAATTTTTGGATTTTCCAGACGTATGGACATTGATTTATGCGCAACATTTTTCGTAAATACAATCCCTCGGATAAGTGAGCAGTCACTACGCAATCCGCCTGTAAGTTTCTTGAATTGCACGTAATGACGAATATCCAGTTCTTCCGCATTATGATTAACATCTAACAAATTCAAATTAATTAGTTATAAAACTAAATGAACTTTTAAAATTTACCTGGCCTTATGGCATCAACGATTTCATGAATCAATGGTCCAAGTATGTTACTCCAAGTTAGCGACAATCCAGTCACGCTCAAAAGTTGTTTAATGAGCGTGTTTTCGTGCTGTTCGAATGCATTCGTAAGTAATTTATATGCAGCAAACTCGCCGTTTTCCTCACGCAGTTGCCCGACTTTATGCCAGCCAGATTCAGGTACAAATTCACGTTGTTCCGATGTACGAATAATAATTTCGTTGGTCGCAGGTTTTGTACGTTCATCCGTTTCATACTCCTGATGTAAATTCGTCGTCGACACTGGTGGCTTTGATAGGTAAACGGTGCTAGCTCCAATATTAAGATCCAAGGTATATGAAGACGATGAAGTTAAATGACCTGGTATTTGCGATGATGAAGGCGATGTTTGTTCTCCTTCAGAATCTGTAACATTACGTCGTAATCACCCAAAAATAAGCGCACATTTGAAACTATACATGAACGATATAGATTAACTAACGCTCGTGGAAGCCTCATGTTAACTCTTACAATAAGGAAATGTTGCGAACACTTTTATACTCTCGAATATTGCAAACAATTCGATTCGTTCACGAATTCGATTCATGCCCCCTCTGGTGTAAAGTGCAAAGCGCAATACGATATTTGTTATTCTAAGTAAATAACGATAATAGAGTAAAATAACAGTTTGATTACCAGTGTTGTTTGAATCTTGCGGAATGCTTTGCACCCACATCGGTTCATCTTGAATGGATGCTTCCAGATTTTGGGCGTTCGCTGGTAACTCTGGTGATGATACCATTCCTAATTTGTACAATGAGTTGCCATCGATGAAGGAGACTGATTCGGATAAGCAAATGATGTAGCCACCATCTAACAACGCTTGGCAAAATGCTGCTGCTTGTACTCTGCATAAAATAAAACAATTTTTAGTAAAATGAAAGTTTAGTAACTGTAGAAGTTTACCTGGTATTTGCTTTTTGTTGGTATATTAGCCAATCAACTAATTCAGATCCTAGAAATGTATTTACATAATTCCTGAGTCGATATCTTTGTTTACGTAAAGCTATTCCTCCATTTGGACGACAAATTTCTTCGTACAGATTTCGTAGAGACGCCGAATTTTGTAACGCCCGGCATTTTTCTTCAGAAGTTAAATAACTTGTATTATTACCTCTAAAGAAATATGATTAGAAAACAAATTAAATGAGTAATGAATATGATACCTTCCAGAAGCAAATTTCTCCTCTTGATATCCAACAGAAATTTTTCTCTTTATCGTTCCAGTTTTCTCCGATGTAACATCGCTCGACGAATTATTAGGTGACAAAGAATTTTGATTTGGTGATGATACTCCTGAGCTATCACCATATTTAGATTGAAGATTTTCCTGCAGTGCTCTCAAATCTGAGGATAAGTCAGAACCAATGTCATTTGATTGCAAATAAGAGAGTACAACTTTACAGCAGTAAGTACACACCCTTAAATCACCTACAACTCAAAAACTTAATGAAATGATCAAATAAATGGATTTGAAATATTACCAGTGCAACCAAATATTTTTCCTGGTATCTGTTGATTGCAGCAAGATGAACAGAATATTTGACCACACACTCTGCAATGATGACGTCGCCGGAATGTTGTAAATTTCTCACAGCATTCATAACATTCCTTACTAACTGAATCTGGCATCCAATATTGTTTTAATTCTGAATCTGAGTATGCTGAGTAATTCTGCAATGTGAATATATTAAGCATGGCTTGATAAACAATAATTTGATTACTTACATTGCTCTTTAATGCTAGTAAATTACTTATCCTCTTGAGTACACTTGGTAAGCTTCGCCCTTCTGCAACATCCACATCATAGACCACACTCACATTATCTGAAGCTTCAGGATGTTTCTCAATTGCCCATGATGGCAACGACTCTTGCGATAGATTATCTGCATTTTCCGATGTACTTGCAGTGGTGTCATTGCGACTGGTAGATTTTCCGAACTTGAAGAACCGGGAAAACAATTGACCAACAGTGTCCTGTTTCTCTTCAGCTTGTAATGGTGCAAATTCTGTTAGTTTGGTTGGCGATTGGAGATTTTTATTCATTTTCACAGCCTACACCCATATAGACTTGTGAAATGATTACGTATTCATAATGATAATATTTAATTAACTAATGTCCTTAGTTTTTTGTTAAAATAGTCTGTTCTTGATGAAATCAGCTGACTGACGTCAGAGTTAGATAACCTCAAAATGACTACAAAAGTTGGTTCACAGAGGGAATAAAGACTTTATTCCCTCCACGGATTAGTTTGAGTATAGGCAACCGTACATACTCATCGAAATTTGCAGTTGTCTATAGTAAAGTCCACAGTTTGAATTAAATTTGAAAAATTTTGAATTATCCTTGCTTAATTGGTCAAAATTGGATTTATTGGGCGGTTGTCATGGTGTTGGGAATTGTAAACAGCGGGAATACAGATAACAAACGTCATGTTGCCCAATGAATAAATCACGCGGTGCCAAATAGTAAAAATCCGAAAATTTGAAAGATGAAAAAAGTCCTCGGTTACGTTTTCCTATTATGCGGCGCCGCGATTATAACCGTCTGCTTGTACTACGACCGAGAGAGGCACAAGGATCCAAATTTCAAGAAGAAACTGCGCGAGAAGCGCGTCAAGCTGAAGAAGGAGCAACTGCCCTACTACGAAATTGCACCAGCAATTGTCGATCCGCAATTTCGCGAAGCGATGATCATCAACGAGATACAAGTCGCCGAGAAACTGATGATGCACGAGAAATGGGAGGAGGCAATCGTGCATTTTGCGCACGCAATTTCGGTGTGCGCTGATCCGGCGCATCTGCTCAATTGCTTGAAGCAAACGCTGCCACCGCAATCGTACGACGTCCTGCTCAGCTTGCTGTCCAATATGTACGAAGAACGCTATGGGAGCAGCAAGAAAAGTGTCGCCCAGAAGAGCGACTGCACCTCACGGCAATCCCTTACCATTCTCCAAACGAAATAACCCTTTATATCCTTCCGAGAGCCATTGCAAATTATAGAGTAGCGCGCGTACAAACGATTCTTGTATGTGTACGAAATTTGAGATTAATAAATTGCAACTGTGACTTGACAGCGTTGATACATGAAGTGGTATGCAAAAGCGGAAAAAAGCGAGCGTTTTATTCATTATTGGTTCCCCCATTAGCATTGAAAACGGGGTTCAGGGCGGAAAACCGAGTGGAAATTGTTTCTATCGTGCGTCCATCACATGGAATGGAAGGGCAAATTAAATTTTGATGTGGAAACGGAGGCGAAAGTGGCCGCCCGCCTCCGAAGCAAGGTAAACGAATAAAACGCGCGTGACCAGCGCAATGCCCAATGTAAACTTCTAAACTTGTGCAACTATGCTAAGCAGTTGGTTATTAGAGCGCGTTGCGGTCAACACGCGACTTCCAATTTGCCGATAGACGATGAAAACTCTACCGAAACGTAGTTACAAGCTTACTTTTAGAATACAAACACCTTCCCGCGAGTAACTATGACTTGAATTGTTTATATAAAGTGAAAATGACAGGGTAAGTAATTAAAAATTGCAAATTTAGCAAAAAATCAAATAAACTTCTGAAAAAATATCGAAAAAGATTTGGAGATACCGGGGATCGAACCCGGGGCCTTTCACATGCAAAGCGAACGCTCTACCACTGAGCTATATCCCCGCATACTATACACGTATTTATTAAAACTTATAGTTTGAAATTTTATAATAAAATTTAATTGCAAAATTGCAATAATAATCGATTGTTTGTTTATTAGAAGTTAAATCACAACTCAACAACCTTGTGAATACTCCGCAGTATTACAAACCAATAAGGGCACACTCCAGCAAGTTGATAGGCATCTATTAGTTTTGCTTTACATTGCATTTAATGCTGGGGCCAGAATTGAACATTTCTCATCAAACTAAAATTAAACCGATGTTAATTGACTCCAGGATCGTATAAATACAAGCTTCATAGTAGATGCAGACCAACGAGGCGTATGCGCATGTGTCTGCGGCCGTTCTTGGTCTAATTTAATGTCTATAATAAATTGGACGTTAATAAGTCAAGGGTATTTCAATCTAATCAACGACCCTAATCTCAGATTTTCACGACTATCCGTTCTACACGTCCCGTTTGCACTCATGGTTGAATATTTTGCATTCAGGGTGCTTACCAACTCTGAATGTAAATACTTGTCTATAATAAGAATTCAATTACTGGGTGAATTTCGATCGGTTTCCAAACGTTGATCAATTCGTAGAACCCATTTCATGAGTGAATTACTCTTTATAACTAATGAAATTGTGTGCTTTGATTTAGTATCACAAAAACAATGTTTTTATGATAATTTGAATAATTTAGAAATGTCTAGATAGCCTTTAGAATTGTTAAATGAAGCCATTTGAAGCAACTATGAAGAATCAATAGAATGAACAGCTAAATATTCATTTATTTTCGTTTATTTATGTATTTTATAGTCATTGACTTCATAAAAGGAAGTTCAATGCATCCTGGAATGTTTTCAAAGTCAATGAACCAAGTATTTTCAGGAATATTTCTTTGTAGTTTCCTAGGAATTTATTCCTGTATTTAGACTATTCATAATTCTAGTTTCCAGCATGCAATTTGAATATTTTTATTTGAATGAGAGCCTTCATTTATTTCTTCACATTGTTGCCAATTTTTTCTAAAATATGATGAATAAGAAATTACTGAAAGATGAAGATAAGTTATAGATCTATATATTTAAAATATTAAAGTGAATCTATGATTATCCTTTTTCTTTGATTATTGATGGTTTATTGTTAATGATACATATCTACATTTGGTGACGACAAAATGTAATTACAATTTATAGATATCTACATAGAAAACTTGATATTAAATTTTTATCAGAACTTCAAAATTATGATCATCATTTATTTTAATAATATTGGATGGATTTTCTGAAATTATATTCAACTTTGAAGCTTTTTCTAACAACATAACCATAAGCAATAATGTTACTGAAAGTTGCTTATAATCATTTTGTTAAACAATTTTTCAGGCTCATTGCAAACATCAAATTACACAATTACAGAAAATTGCACTCCATAATTTCACTTTCCAAGTATTTAATGATAGCATT
>JARJDZ010009032.1:0-22658 GCA_030264555.1 Aleochara sp. GC000083 | reverse complement strand
CTGGACAATTCCCTCGATGATGTTGTCAGGCAGAGACTTAAGGGCCAAAACGTTGATCCGGTCTGGGCCGGGCGACTTTTTGGTTTTCAGTCTTGCAATGCGAAACCGGACATCGCTGGTGGATGCAATTGGAGCCTCGGGGGTGTCTTGCGAACGAGCTAACGCTTTCAGACTCTTGTCGACAAGGTTGCGGATGGCTGGACGAGTACGCAGGATGTTTTGAAATTGCCGTTGAAAGTGAGCGTTGAAGAGCCAAGAACGCCCATCGAATATGGGATTGCGCTGCTTGGAGTTCCTCCCTCGCATAATTTTACACAATCTCCAAACACCGTAATCGTCTTCGTTGAAGGAGTTCACAAATTTAAACCACGAATGTTGTTTAAATTTTGAAATCTCAACTTTGACGCGGCTTGTGACTGCATTCAACTTATGCTTGATGGCAGGTTCTCGATACCTGACCCAACGGCGCTTTAAGCGATACTTTTCCTTGAGAAGCTGCTTAATGTGGAATGGGAATTGCATTCGATGACTTTAACGAAAGAAAAATTAAATCTGACCTGTTTAGAATACGCCGTAGTCAATTGTTTAAATGAGATGTTTTAGCAGCGCTAGAGGTCGCTGCTAAAACATCTCATCTCATATATGTATATCTGTAGTAAATTAGCATCCCCACTTAACTTCGCAATTATTAAATTGTCTCTTCAAGGAAATTTCATATAATTCAACAACAATATCCACACTTAACATCAACAATGATGAAAATTTCCAAGGAAATTTTCTACCGGGTGAACTGCTTAAAATGGAATATAGGGAATCCTGGGTTCCGTTTTAAACTGTCCACCCGGCATAATTTCATAACTATATCCCCAACATTCACAACTATGAAAAATCCAAGCGATTAGAAAATAATCCGATAATCGCATATGGTATTGATATTGAAAATTTTCAAGCACCAAATAATCCTAAAATCGAATTGAAGGTGAATAAATCTGATATCTTATGGTATTTCAAGGAAGATACATTAAAGAAATCGAATTTAGAACATAAAATGCAAGTTTGAGCAACTGTCATTATAAAATTAGTCTTTCCACTCCTATTTATTACCCCACTTGAGCGCCTCCTGCGCTGACTACCTGCAGCCGGCGTTGGTCGACGATCACTTGTGCCAGTTTTCTCCAAAAATTCAGAAATGAGCGAATTTTGCCTCATTATAGCGCCTTTAAAGTGTTTTTGGGGACAGAGCGGGGACGCCGGGAACGACATTTAAAGTTCGTATTACAGATAAAAAAATTCCCAAAATGATATAGGTCACAATGTTGGAAAAATTAAGAAAATTCAACTTATTTCACGTTTTAACTTTTATTTGTCGTGTAAATATTCATAAATTTTGATGCCAAAAAACAGTATGATAAAATTTCTGCAGCAACATTTTGATACCACCATTAGAATATGCATAAGTTACTCTTTCTATGCATGTAAATATATTGCCACTTTTCGATTAATTTATATGAGATATTTATGGTCAAGGATGAGGTAAAGAAAAACTGTCATTTTTTGACTTTCAAAAGTTCAAATTTAACAACAATTTACGGCGGAACTTATGGTTAGATTGAAATAGCTATTTATGCACCAAGGGCGTTACGCTAATGATTACGCCCGGAGGCCGTAGAATGTATAGCAGTCGATGGGCGTAATCATGCAGTAATGCCAGAGGTGCATACAAGATTTTATATTTCAATTTAGATCATCTCAAAGCAGAAAAATCGATCATTTTCGATTATTATCATTTCATTATTAAGTAGTACATGTTTAGTTATGTCAAGTTTCATGTCACATGACAAACACATCAGAATGAGTAAAATTTTGAAGTTATTATGTCCTCGCGGGAGTAATCATGTCTAGTGCCCACGCGGGCGTAATCAAGAAATCATTACGCCTGCGCGGGAGTAATCAAGTCATAACGCCCGCGCGGGAGTAATCAACGCCCTGGAGGGCATAATGAGTGACTTCACGGATCTGGTAACCATGGAATAACAATTCAATTATTGCGCAGTGAAATATAAAAATATTTACGGATCCAAACGCAGAATTTATCTGGCATTCATATGCAATCAAAAAACAATCGAACTTTGAAAAAAGGGTGCTTGAAACATGGCAGGTATAAAATTGACCACTGGTCGAATTATAATTACTCGCGGATTTACGCCCCGCGAGAAGTAGCCTCCGTTTATTGATACGGTTGTATTAACACGTTGACGCCGGCGCGATTTTTTTTTTCTAGTCTGCTCCATCGGACGTCGTTTGACTCTCGTTCAATATGTGTTCAAAATTGGGATTTTTGCCCATGTGCCCCATTCAAGTTCATGCAGTTCATTCAGTTCTATGCATCTGACAAGGGGCTAACGCCAACCCGAAAATTCAAATTTTAAAACCGTATTGAAAGAATAGGTTGGTAAAAGTGCAGAAAAATAATTTTTAGCGGCTGCGATGTCCAAATATGGTCTGTAGCTGCCTCCAAAATTGAACCCTTTCCTATTTCTACTATGGCTGCACACGGTAATGTAAGTTACCATCGCAGCTCACTTGTATGACCAACAACAACCATTTAGAAAGTCTTGGGTTCAAATCGTTTACGGGATCTATTTTTCTACCATTTTAATTATAATTTTTTTTTGTTGGAATAATACCCTTTTTAATAACACTTTAGAAATTATATTATATAATTACAATATTGATTATATAATGTTATATTTCTTGATAAATCTTTATAGTAGATAGAAAGAAAAAACAACACAATGCGCGCAGGGTACGAACCCTTGACCCAAAAGGTACCTGGCAAGCACCATTTCCATTTTAAGAATTTTATTAAAATTATATACATATATTACAAGCTTATGAGGTAAGAAGTTATTCGGTAAATACAAACAACAACTTAAACTACTTGATACCTTAAAAAAAATTAGATGTTCCCTGCATTTTTGTTATTTTTTATCAAGGATAATTGTGCCCTGAATCTTCTTTGATCATAGATATGTAATTAATTAGTTTGCTGGGGTGCCGATTACGGTGACCAGCTTTAGGGAATTGCAGAGTATTAGCATATTTATTTATAAGCATTTAAGTCGTGTCCACGTTATGATGGTGAAGATAATATCGAAGTTTTTATTGTTGATTTTATTGTTAACGCTGTTTGCGTTCCATTGTAGTATTTTTAATTTATTCGTCTTAGATACCATACTTTTCGAGAGTTGTGAAGAATTTCTGGGTAGTGGTTAGTTTGGATATTGGGGTGGTGCATGTTTCAAGCAGTATATTAAAGTCTGTGACGGCTTTAAGAAGAGCTTCTAGGTTTATCATACTGTTAAGTGTTTCAAAGGCACTGTTTAGTTCTTGGAAGAGGTTTATATTACCAGCCGAGGTGCTACAATCAGGCCGAGTGGGCTTTATCTCCGGGTTAATCGCTTTTAGTTTATGAGTCTGCATGTCTGGTATGGGTTTAACCCATGGGTTAGCCGTAGGTATTGGGGCGGGTATAAATTTGCCGGGTTTGATTGCGGATTTTTCCAGCCTTTGCCGAATTTTTGCAGTCGCCTTTAAATATACAGGGCAGTTTAAGCTATTTGCTGGATGTTCCCCATCACAATTTACTCAAACGGCAGGGAGATCTTTTGATTTTTTACATTCCCTGGTGGGATGTTCGTCTGCACATTTCAGGCAATGCGCCTGCATCTTACAATTGCTAGACGCATGGCCCCAGAGTTGACAATTGTGGCATTGGACTATTAGTCGCGAATTTTTCTTGCCCCCCCCCCCAGCTAATTCTGGTGTGGTAAATATTTTGTTTGACATTGAAGCATTTTTAGTGTAACTTGGTTGTCAGTTACGACCATGAACAGGGGTTCTTTTGTATTGTTGAGTTTATGGCATGCAATTACATTAAGTTTGTGAGCGTTGATATAATTTCAGTGCATTCGATTTGTTCATGCAGTCCCCTTATGATGAAAGCATGCGTTTTGTTTTCTTTCAATGTGTATGTATAATATTTAATATTATGTTTGCCCGAGTACATGCGGACTTGATGACAATCTGCTGGATTTGATGTATAAATGGTGGTTTTATCACCTTTGCATGTGATATGAAATGGTTCATTAGTTACCTTCGCTATTTCGTTAACTAATGACTTATAATTCACAACTTCGGCGAATGCAATAACGATAGGGGGCATCTTTTGTTTTTTACTAAGATTGCCAGCTGCGTGAGCTGGGCCTACCTTGGTTTCAATGTTTTTGTGGATTTGCTGCCGTAGGCGTTCGTTGTTCCTGTGGGGCCTCTTCCATAGGTGTATCGGGTAGATCTTCGCTTAGCTTTTCGACGCTTTATCGCGAGGCGCGGTAAGCCTTCATGCATATTTTCGGACAAAGGCACCACCTTTGTCGGGGCAAGATCGAAATTATGCGAACTCGGGATTTATCTTCGCAACAGCTCGACTGCCGTTACGTCGGCTGCTTCCTTAGAGCAAATAGACTGGCGCTTTATTCCTCCCCGGGCACCCTATTTTGGCGGCTTGTGGGAGGCTGGAGTAAGGAGTTTCAAGTTTCATCTGCGGCGTGTGGTGGGGGAGAGTAGTTTGACCTTTGAACATTTTATACTCTACTTACGCAAATAGAAGCCATATTGAATTCAGTTCCCATCTCACCTCTCTCAACCAATGCACACGATTTAACCCCTCTTACCCCAGCTCACTTTTTGGTTGGTCGAAAATTGACATCTATTACGGAATCGATGCCTGATGATTGCCATGAATCAGCGCTTAGAAAGTTTCAGAAGATCGAAAACATGGTCAACGGCTTCTGGCAGCGCTGGTCGATAGACTATTTGAACGAGACAACTCAGCGTCGTAAGTGGACTCGGTCCACTAAACCAACTGAGCTTCAAGAGGGCACCATTGTCCTCATGGACAGCGAATCACAGCCCTGTAAATGGATCCTTGGCCGCATCACGAAAATCCATCCAGGTCAGGATGGGATTGTGCGAGTTGTCGCAATCCGTACCGCCAAAGGCACCTTCCAGCGACCCATCACCAAAATCAGCGTTCTTCCACTGAATTAGTCAATCGAATTATGTTTTTGGTTTATATTTACTTGTATACGTTTTGTATTTTACTCTGTATTGTTATTTTATGTTTCTTTATTGTTATTTAAAAATTGAAAATTTGTGAAATGCATGTTGCCACTTGTGCTTTCTATATTCGAATACCTCTAAAGGTATTGGCGGTGGGGGTAAGGTTGTACCTTACCTGCTCGCCCTTCATCAGTCAGTCGCTTATCGTAGCTTGACTCAACAAGACGTAACCGCATATCGTTGCTGGTACAATAAAGCGTTAAAAAAACCTATCGTGGCTATTACACATATACCTGCCTTATTGAGGAACCCCTCGCACCGGCGGATGAGCATCAGAGCAACTACGCCGCCACAATGCCTGAATGTTACAGACTGAAGGACATATTCACGGTCATGCAGGAGCATTGTTACCTCCAGTAAACGATGATTTTAAATTTCCGTATTTTTTTTTCTTTGGAAATTTTAATGAAGAAATTAGCGAGATATCATTGCCCAACAACAAATTTTGCATGAACATAATGAATTTGTGCAATAATTTAAGACAGTATTAGAGATGATGCCTTCAGATGATCACAAAATAGTAATCAGGGCAGAAAAGAGATCAGAAGGGGAATAACCACTGATTTTGCAATTGAACCCACGTGCAACTGACATCACCAAAAGGTCAGCATCTATCATCATTTGGGATGAATGTTTAATGGCGCACAAACGTGCATTGGAGGTACAATACCGAAATATAAAGCGTTTATGGAATAATCAGGACCTCATTGGTGGTTTAATGATTCTGTTGCCCGGCGGCCGATTTTTGATAAACGCTGCTGATGAAATTAACGCTTGATTAAAGTCAACTATATTGTGAAGAAAAGTCAAAACTCTCAAGCTTACCAAGAATATGCGAATATTGATTGGAAATGGAAAAAGGCCCGTAGACGCATCACCACGCTTCATTTCGTTTCCGCTAGATTTTTGCGAATTTACTGAGACGAATCATCCCATATTTTGGTTCAATTTTCTAAAACAATGATTAGTTGTAGGAATGGATATGCTCTTAAAACTATAATATATCTAACTATATTTGATGAGTAATTTAAGAATTGTTTGTTCTTTTTATTTAATTTGTAACGATGCTTTTAGAAATTTTCGAAATTTCGTTTTGTGGCGTGACGGAGTTTCATAGCATAAATCAAATAATGGCAGAACAACGTCTGCCGGGCCCGCTAATAAGTTTATATTATATAGATTGTAACGGTGCGCATCTTTAGATGTCTTCGTGTATGTCCGCCTTCTCGTCGCAGGTCGGTCATTCTGGGTCGCCCACCATCTCGCTCATCTCGATGTCCGTCTCGCGGCTATAACGGGGTTCGCGAGATTGACTTTCCATTCTGATCTAGACGAGCCGAGATCCAGCGCTGACCAGTGTGTTCTGGCGTTTAGGTTAGGTTCCATACGACAAGCAGTCCAGGCTTCTCACCGTCTGCTTTAGTTTCCAGTTTGGATCTCTGTGTATCTTTGTAATAAAAAGGGTTGCCTAACTCTACAATATCTACGAACCTTACGATTCCACAGTGAACTGTACGTGTTTCGTTACAAGATGATGATATTAATGAATGATATTAATAATAAGATTACCTTCACTGAAGACGGCATGATGATTTCCGGCAAAATTTGGCACGTGTTAGGAATGCCTGCTCCAATTGAACACGAACAGCAATACGATCGAGATGCATTGAGTCACTCAGTACGGACGAATGGCCCATTTTTGAACCAGCAGCAGCAAATGGTACGATACCTTAATGTCAGCAATCAAAAATGATCTAGGAGGAATCTAGGGATGAGCATATCATGGCGCACAAACGTGCATTGGATCGAACATTAAAGAATTTACGGAATAATTAAAACCTCTTTGGAGGTGGAGGTGTTAGCCGGCGATTTTCAACAGCTGCTGATGAGATAAACGCGTGCTTGAAGTCGTCAATCGTCAATCGACGAAATCATTCTCGAAACAATTAGAGGGAATGGACAAATTTCTGTAGTTGTTTCTACAGGCCTCACCGAGACGAAGGAAGAATTGATTGCGAAAGTGTTCCCAAACTTTCGTACTAATTTCCATGATTTTTGCGCCGGATGAAAAGATGAAAAATATTGTCCACCAACAAGCGTTGCTGTAATAGTCAGCTTTATGTGTTCGTATATCGATACACCATTGATTATAACTACAGGGGAAACCATCTAAAAAAGTGCACCTTGTTCTACCTCCAAGGTGGTGCGGAAATGAATGCAACTATAAACTCTAGTCATAGTTCGATAATAAAAAACATCTAGGAATGCGCTAAAGCTGGCATTACCAAAACGAACTTTAGTTGCAAGTTTTAATTTTTCTTTATAGGGTATACAAAAAAACAGTTTTCACTTTCTAATCCTTATTTTAGATGTTCTATCCATATCCGAAATTAGAATTGCAAAATTCGAATTTTGAAATTTTCAAAATTTTGACCTGACCGCCATTTTGACCTTGATTCTGAAGTGATAACAAAAAATGAAGGTCACTTTATACATGAAACTTGATAAAGCTCTATACGAATCTGTTGTCAGATTTTAAAAATTCCAACGGACAGACCGACAGACCGACGGACATAACTATTTCATAAACGTACTAAAGTTCGTTGATACTACCATATTTGTTGAATTATGATTTTAATTGTTGTTTATCGTATTTCATTAAATACACGTTTCATACCGAAACGGAGCATCCTAACTCTATAACATTTTCTATTCTCATTGCAAAACATGTTCATTGTTTGATACATCTGATATATTTGTTGGGTTATGATTTTAAGTATTGTTGTTAGGAAATTTGTGCAGACCTTACACGTTTCGTGGCGTAACGGAGTTTTCTAACATAAATCAAATAATAGACAGGACGTCTGCCGGGCCCGCTAGTACAAAATGTATTAGCGTCTGGGATCCAAAACTCTCTGGACAGTCGAGACCGAAGAAAACAAAGTAACGAGAAAAATAATTCCACAGATGGAAAGTGGCAGAACTGAAATCAATCATGAAAGAGACAGCTAAGCAGATCTTAGGTGCAAGCAAACCACCCTAACGGAATGAATGGATTGATGAGGACTGCAGGGTTGCCAATAAAGAAAGGTCTGAGGCGCATAAGAAACTAATAGAGCGGAGAACCAAGGAAAGAGAGAAGTATAAGCAAGCAAGGCGAACAGCCGACATGATTTGCAAACAGAAAAAACGTCGACACGATAATGAGAAATTGTTACTGATGTAAAGAAAATAATAATATCAGGGCAGTATATATATATATATATATATGGTTTATCACCCTCTCGGGTATCACCACCTCATTAGATGAGGTTTGTATATCCATATTGGGAGGATCACTCCCTTAATCTTTTCATTGTCCTATTGTGTGTGAGTGTTCTCCATAGCTTCTTGTCTTTTATTTTTTCTTTCCAGTTAGTGATTCCATCATGTCATTTTCCACTTCTTCCATCCATGTTCATCTAGGTCTTCCTTTTATTCTCTTGTTTCCAGGTTTCCAACCTATTATCTGCTTGATAATTTCCTCTTCTTTCTTTATCCACACATGTCCCAGCCACCTTAATCCTTGTCTTTTAATGCTTTTTATTATAGTGTCTCCATGCAGTTCTTCCTCTATTACCTTGTTTGTCTTTCTCCTTTTTGTACCATCCATATCAGTGATTGGCCCTGTTATCCATCTTATCATTCTTCTTTCCATAACACTGAGTTGTTCCTCTTGTTTTTTCGTTAGTGTCATTGTTTCTGCCGCATACATTATGCTTGGTTTAATTAGTGTTTTGTATCCTTTTAACTTCGTTTCTTTGCTTAGCCTTCTGCTTGCAAGGGTTTTCCAGTTTGCATAATATATTCTATTTGCTGTTTGAAGTTTTTCTTTAACCTCTACTACATTTTTTTCTTCGTTATCAAACTAAGATATATGTGATTTGTCACTACTTCATATTTTTCGTTGCCCATCTTAATTGGTCCTGTTTCGTTATTTGTAGTTTGCATAACCTTTGTCTTGTCAGCATTTATTTATAGTCCCAATAAATTGCTTTCCATTATAATTTCCTTTAGTATATTTTCTAATTCCTTCCGTTGTTTTGCTATTATTACAATGTCATCCACATATACCATTATTTGGACTCCTCTATTTTGTAACAAGAGCGTCCCCGCTCATCTCAAGGAAGAATATTATCCTTCTAAGGGATGAACACCTATGCCTGAAGGGCGACCGACGCGTAAGGGGATGGAAGCTAACAACTCGAGGTGGGATCAAGGATACCAGCTCGTGAAGACAATTTATAAATCAGCCTTCATCAACGGCAATAAACTTAAGCAAACCTCGCGAATTGATAACTAAGAACCCAATGTAAAACATGCTCACTTACCTCAATTGTCGATGCTTCTGCACTCTTGCCGGTTCGTTAATAAAAAGAAATAATCCACAATTTGGAAACAACAACTTAACTTTATTCAACTTTACATCGTATTTAATTTTGACTCGCGACATTATGCAACCGTGCCGAGCAAACATACTCACATACTGTCAGTGAACTCCCAAGAAATCAAACTAGACAAAAATTTAAATATTGAATGCGAAGATGGCTTAGCCAATCAGAGCAACAGTTGGCTACCTCGCTACCGCTCAACCACCCGCGATGGTTGGGCCAACGGATCTCCAAAAATCTGGATTCGAATGACGTTCTCACGATGAACGCGCAAACAAATCTTTGTCTAATAAACACCGGACACATAAATCAAAATTAATAGCCAAGTGTGCTGAGAGGGATAAACCATCGTCGTCACTATCAAAGAACTAAAAAGTTGACTTAACACAAACAACACAGAAACTACTTGAACATGATGGCGTGGGCCGATACCCAACTGCAAGAAATGTAAGGGTGCGCAACGAATATGGATTATGTCACCCGATATTGACTTTCAATTCCAGACATGTTTACGACCCTGGCTAAAAATGAAATTAGAAAATTTGGAATGCCTATTTGATACAATTCTAAGAACAAGAACCTACTTGATACAATTTCTTATTGTGCCAGTTGTGTTTATGTTTCTTAATATGTGGTCTATTATTATTGTGAAGAGTGTCACAAAGGGTGTGTCTCCTTGTCGTATACCTTTTGATGTTTCAAATTTAGCTGTTTCCCATTTCATTTGTTTTTGTGTGTTTCTATTATTAGTTTTGTAAGTAATGTTTTTCTACGCGTTTTCATTTTTGTGAACAATTTCTTCGAATTGCAATTTTTTCTCTCACCTTCAATGTCATCTAGTTTTTTATTTATCCATTCCTTTCTTGCTTTACTTACAGTTTCATTTGCGTGTTTCCGTTTTCTTCTATATTCATTTTTATCATCTATTTCCTTTTTTATTCAGGTACTTTTCTCTGGCTGTTCTTTTCTCCTGTATTGCCTGTCTGCATTCATTGTTCCACCAGTCTTGGTTCTGTTCTGCTCCTTTTTGTTTATTTCTAAAATTTTCTTAGCCGTTTTATTTATTATTGTTGTTATCTTTAACCAGTTAATTTCTTCATTTTTTTTCTTCTCTATTGTTATTGCTTTATCGATTTTTTCTTGGTATTTTCTTTTTATGTTTTCCTTTTCTAACTTACTTATGTTCCATCTGTGTTCTTTATTTATTTTATTTTGTATTCTATAGTTTTCAGCCTTTAGTTTTAAATCTACCATATAATGGTCTGTATCCACATCAGATCTTCTGTCTGTACTTACATCTGTAATTATAGATTGTCGTCCCTTACTCACTAAAACGTGGTCTATTTGATTTTCGTAATTACCAGCTGGTACTCTCCATGTAGATTTTTTCAGAGCAGTATATAGTATTTATTAAAGTATTATAATATTTAAAAAAGACCAGAAGCAGGTTTCAGTCCACGTACCACGTTATTCGCCAGCTTATGCGAGACAATCATATGTAGCATGAAAAACGAAATGAAAGACAACTATGGAAGAACTATTTCGAGAAACTGTTGAATGCTGAAGAAATTGAAGAAATCAGCATTGCAGAGACAGACTGCAGAACAACCTGATAAGACGACAACTGATCCCCCAACATTGGAAGAAACTAAAAGTGCAATATTAGCAATGAAAACGGGAAATCATTCGGAGCTAACAACATACCTGCTCAAATATTAAAAATTGAGAGTACGTGATTGCATGAAAAACCACGCATTGATCACGAGAATATGGAAAAACCAAAGAATACTAAGAGAGTGGAACATGTGCATCATACACTCAATATACAAGGAACGAAATAAAGTGAGTTGCGAAACCTATGGAGGCATCCTACCCTTAACGCCGTAGTATGGCAAAAAAAATTCCTATATCACTCCATGTTAAATCAAAAACCAAATTACGCCAAAACTTTCTCATTCAAGTTTTATATAAAAGTGTGAAGAGCAAATGTGGTGCACCTTCACATACACGATCAACGCGCACACTTTAGTACTCACACACTCTGGCGGGATGCGCGGCGTTGACGTTGAGAACAGGTCCTGGATGCTGCTGGAAGGAGACGCGAACAGATTCTGGACTGTTCTAGAAGAAGAACTCCTTGAGGACGGCTTGGATGCTGCTGGTGTGGACGCAAGCAGTTCCTGTGTCGTCGTGGGGGAAGCTGCTGGTGTGGACGCAAGCAGTTCCGATGACGAAGGGGCTGTCGGGTGAACTCGCGACAGATAACGATGCTGCTGGGAACCCGAGCAGGTGATGAAGAACACGATCAGTCGTTGCTGGTTGGTACGCAAAGCAAGACCGCACGGAAAACTGATGGAAGCTTGCTCGCTGGAAGAGGAGACCGAGCAGAGCAAGGGAAGAACACACCAAGAGGTTATGGGTAACAACTCTTGACTTCCATATTTATTCGGGCATAACTGGGTTTGATACATTATGAACGTGATCCTTTAATGAGAGGGTCGTGACAAACTACGCCCCCTAACGGTATTCCCTGATGGGCGCAGTAGCTGACCGTGGTAAGGCGCGTTGAAGATGTGGTAGGGCGCCGAATGATGGCGCTAGGAGACTCGTTCCGGGAACGGTCTCCCCCTATATTGAGCGCGGTGGCGCTACAAAAGTATTTAACTGTCTTAACACATGTACAGACTCCTTTATTCAACTTTTGCTATAGTTATATCAGTTTTTGTTATACAAAAAATCAAAAATAGGGCGGTTAAATTTATCTTAATTGTGCCAGAACTATGACAAAATTTCAAAATCGGGTCCTTTACGTAAATGTAGCAGGAATCTAGCTTTCTAATGGTGCTAATTATATGAACAGATTTTTAGCAAATTCGTCTTCTTCAGCCCAGTTCACTCACACTACTACACATTACTACCTGCTTGCAGATACGAGCCACCGAGAGTGTTATCCTGACCTACGGGTCTTGTATTATTAACCAGCATATATCATTATTCTGCAAACTGTTTTCATCCACGAACAAAAGCGATGACTACCATGACTTAAATGTGTTAGAAGAGATATCATTAATAATATTAGCCAACGCAACGCACCATACACGAACAGCAGAAAGACATCCAACTTCCGCATGGACAAAAGGCGAACTTACATTCGACAGCGACGCTCTTAAAGCCGAATGATTACAAACTGCTCAAAATCAAAAAACAAAAATACAATATGTGGTGGATGGAATGGCTTAAGAATATGGTCATGTAGTTTTGAGATTGCCACCGTATCACTCTCATTATAATGCAATTGAAAACATTTGGAGAATTACCAAAACGTATTACGATAAAAAAATTGTCGCATGTCAAGGAAAAAATGAAGACGTTCGTGAGGTGTGGGAAGAGGCTCTGAAACAATGTGCTCCCGACGTATGGCATAAAACCATTTCTCGTGCCGAAAATTTAATTTTAGAAGCATTCAAAAATGAGGTCGGTCCTAGTAGATCCTGTACGACCACTTACAATAAATATTTCTGGGGATACACAATATAGTTCAGATTCAGGTGAAAATGATAAATTTTAAATTTATATTTGAAAATACTTTAATGATCGAAAATTGATTTGTTAGTTATTATAGTTATTATTTGTATCATATCTGTTTTATTCTCTTAATTTTAAATTTTACAAGATCAGGTCCTTTCCTTTTAGCCATATTTTACGCTCACCTCATCTCTGATCAGATCCGAAATGAGTGCTCCATTTGTACCACTCATGTTGAGTTTGAAGAGTGATTTTTGCCTCCCCCCTTGCCGCTACTGAGTAACCCACACTCACCTCACTTCGATTTACCTCTTTGTGAGGTGAGCGAAGTGGCTATAAGTAAAGCTGTAATCAATTCCAAAGAGAAAGAGAGTATACCAAACAAACCCTGGAGACTTTGACCCACCCTTGCTTGGTGCGGTCGACTCAATGTGAGGCTGGGCCTTCCTTAATGACTAAAGTGACAACTCAGAAAAAATAGACTGTATGTACATTGTAGTCCTGGACTCGAGATAGATTCGTCAAGACTTAGAGACCGCAGGTAAATTTTGAGCTAATTGTGCTGCTTGTCGAATATCGTTACCGAAGGAAGCTTGGGTTAATTTTTGCAAACGAAAAACGATTCAGGTAGAAATTTGAATATACAACTGTGGTGCTCACTTTTCCACATGGGGATTTCTATGTTTCTCTCAACTCAGGTAGTCAGGTAGTCACAGCCCATATAAATACGAGCTGAAAATGCACCCTCGCTGTCTTGGCGTGAAACTCCATCAACTACATCTTCATCTGACATCCACCACATGGCCTTGATGGCCCTGCCTCCGCCTAGGCCCGTAATCAACCACCATGTGCCCACAGGAACGCCAGCCGTAAGTCACATTATCACCAGCCTCAACACACTTTGATATATTGCACAATCGCATTTATGATAACTTCCGGGGTTCATACAATAAACGTCGCATTTGATGACCTTTGTCGAGATCAGTTCATTCTCTTAATCAACCGCGGAGTGCGCGCCTAAACAACCATGTAGTTTGGGTATCTAGACTCAGACGATATCGAAAGAACTATTGAACATGTTGAATGGTTCGTTTGCGACTCGAGATCGAGTATATCGTACGTGTACACTGGGAAGATTTTTCAGTGAGACAGACTCGCTTGAGACCCTGCCAAGATAACTATGTCTCATCTAACCGTACGTGTACACCTACAGACACGAGATGTCTCATCTGCTTGTCTCCAATGTACATGTTGCATTACATTTTTTACGGATTGCAGCGGTGGCAGAAGGTTCATCAATGAGATTTTCCGCATCTTTAATTTTGAATGATATCACACGAAAGAGAAAAAAGTTCATATCACCCTTTCTCAGCGTGCGATCCAATATTTTTTCAAAGCTCTACGGTGGTCTCTGAATGTGTTTCTGTTTGGTTCTAATTATCCTTTAGTTAGGCGTGGTATTTTACAAGATTGAAGTAAGTATTTACGTTGGGAAAAGTATAAAAGGATGGCGCTTTACCTTGAATAACATCAACAACGAAAAAATTAATTGAAACGCTGCCGGCAGGAGGCCCAAGCAGTTGCATAAAGGCGTAACCGACACATTTAAACGACGGGATAGCATAGCGCAAACACCCCCCAAGAATAGGAGTGGTACGAACGCCGATATGGAGGAGCCGCGAGGGCGTATTTGTTGGTGTGGTTGAAGAGCCTTTACCCTTAGATAATCCTCCGGATGTCAAAACTGGGAGTAATAGGTAGCGACAGGGCACCACCCCAGATGGTAAGCCTCAGCCTAAAGGAAAAGCCGATTTTCTAACGGCTGCGCTATGAAGAAAGGTGAGGAGTCTTGTGGACCAGGTCGATAGGCAATCCAAGACTAAAAAAGAAATTGGATTGCACCTTAAGGAGCTTAGAACCCTGGCGCCAAAGGTCGCCGAACTGCTTCTGGGACGCAAGGAGAAAGCCGAAGCGAAGCCTGCAGCACACAATTCGTGGACTTAGGCCGCGGTCACATTTGCTGCATGTACCAGAAAAACGCATCATGCCAACTTTCTTAACATTTAAACGGGAACGGCCACACTGGACTGCATTTTCGGCCCTTGCAGTCGACATACATTTTTGATGTCGTGCGTACACTTTTCCCATTCATTCTAACTTATGGGTGACATAGGTTAGATTGAATAGAAATGTTTCGGGTCTGTTTATTTACCTAAGTACCACCGCAATTCCTCTAAGAAGCGACCCAAAGCAGGCTCGATTGTAAAACCGTACTCCATGGGGTGTTACAATTAAGATATGATATTAATTTCATCCGAGAATATGAAACAAACATATTAAAATAGGCACTTTTCGAATAGATCACAAGATCCTGATTAAAATGATACCAAATATCATGTATATTTGATAGAAAGTATAGAACACAACCATTGATATGTTAAGTAAATATTTTTGGCTTAATTCCTTATTGATAATATAATTTTTAGACATTCTAGGAAATAATTTTAATATTCCGAACGTTTACCATGAATTAAGCCATATTCGGGTATGGCTAGGGGCTTGTCCTTACCAGGTAGCTAATTACGAAAGATTTCTCTATGAACCTGAACCGAATGTTAATAAAATGGGATTAAAAATATTTACTCATGCTCAACATACTTTAATCCAAAATCTATATTTAATGGCCTTAGCAGAAGATTACGCAGATTACCTTGGTTATAGAAAATTTTGGATATATAACTTAATATTTCATTTCTGTAATTCATTGTAATTCCTTGATATTTCAAAAGGAAGGGATAACATTTTTCAAATTGACGGCGACCATGCAATAATCCTGTTATAACTGTTATTAGGAATTTCCCAAATCTTTTCATTATTCAAGATTTTCATTGTTGAAATTCGTATAAATGCTCGCTTTGCAAATGATTTATTTCAGTTATAGTTCAAACATCGAACGGCATAGCAAAATGGACCGAACAAGTAAAGTACTCGCAGCCTTAGGCATATTCAGAAGCGGAAGCAAAGGAAACTTTGGGTTCATCCTCTGGTGAGCGAGAGAAAACTGAAGGGTCACTTTTATACTTTGTATAAAGATCTGCGCGAAGACGAAGAGGCCTTTCGGCATATTTCCGCATGCCAATTACTTACTTACTTACTGATAAGTTAATATCGTTGGTTGATGGGATGTTGCGGAAGGAGGACACGTTATTGAGAGACTGCATTTCACCGGAACAGATGTTGGCAATAACATTGAGGTATGTATAATTGTTTAATTTATTTCATTTAATTCGTACTATTTAAGAACGATTAATTAGCTTTGATACTCCGTATTTCTTGTATTATAATCAGTCGCATTTGCAATTTTTCGTCACTGCAAGATATCGAACTCGGGCACGATGGATTCGAAAAATGGAACCATATCATTCTTTTTATCCGGGTTTCTTTGCATAAACCCGATGAAGACCTCTTCCAAGTTCTTTTTCTGCTTCTTTGGTGGAGGTGAAATGTCAATTTGTTGAATTTTTATATCGTCATCTTCGATGCTGCTCGATGTGGGCTGAGGTTGAATGCTCTTACAAGGGACTATCGCGAACCCGTAAATTCAAATTGCAAAACCACCCAGAGCGTTGATAGCATAGGTTGGTAGAAGTGCAAAATAATGTTATCTACTGCGATGTCGAAATATGGGCTGTAGCCGCCTCTAAAGATTGTACGACAATAATACCATTTTTGAGTCCCAACTGAGTTGTTATGCTTAAATCTGCTATGTGGCGCAATTATAATGGGGTCCGCAGGTACCCTTTGGGTCGCGGGTTCGATCCCAGCGCGCGTCGCTATGCTATTTCTTTGCCAGTGAACTTTGCATTAAATACCAAAGAAACACCATGAAACTAATATCTGTTTTATTTATTTATCGAGACTTCGGAATGTTACATTAAATAATCGGTACCATTCTTCTAGGATCAAAGTCGTATTTTGATTGGTCAATAACCGAATGAATTGAATGATTAATAATATATTATGGTAGCTATCTCATTTTACAATATATTTTTCAAGTGCTATCGAATAAGTTGTGATTCGTACCAAAAAATTGAATCTGCAATTAAAATTGCAAAAAAATATTGTGCCATGTGTGCTTGAACCTATGACTTATATTCCAATTATCGCATTTCTTACAAGTGGGCTATGATGATGTTTTGACCTAGGGGACGCAACCATACCCGATATAGAAATTACTACAATTTTTGGAGGCGGCTATAGCCCATATTACGACATCGCAGCAGCTAACAAAAATTATTTTGTGCTTCTATCAGCCCATTCTTGCAATGCACTGAGTGGCTTTGCAATTTAAATTTACGGGTTCACGATATTCCCTCCCTTGTTCGTTAAAAAAGCTTGTTGTTTGGCATATATATACGATTGAAGACCAATCCTGAGCCGGATCCACTGCGCTCCTCAATTTTTCGTTGATTACCTAACATGTTGTCCCTGATCGATCTCCATTTGCTTTGCGTGTGCGATTCAATCTGGTCTGCACTGAAAGATCGATACATGCCAGTTCCCGACATTCACCAGTGGAACTGTATTGTTAACGGGTTCATGAAGGACACCAACTTCCCAAACCCTCCCTTTGGAGGAAGATTGAGAGCGGAGAATTGGAGATCCCACCAGCAAGAACATTAGAGGGTGGTACCAGCGTAGATCCCCATGCCTTCGTGGGAGATGAGGCTTTCTGATTAACCCGAAACATAATGCGCCCATTTTCGGGATCAAACTGAACGACCGAAAAACGCTTCTTGAATTACAGATTAACTCGTGCAAGACGTGTCGTTGAATATGCGTTTGGTATCCTTACCAATAAATGGAGGATTTTGCATCGTGTCATTGACACATTTTAACCCATTTAGAGGAAACGAGTGACCCTAATTATAATATTGTTGGAGACGGCGTAACCTCGAACGCTTTCATGCAGGGAACAATTGTGCCAGTACTTTATGAGCGAAGCTGGGAGAGTGGCTTGGCAGTAGGAAAGAATTTAAAAATAAATTGAATTAGTAGCGTCTCCTTACGTTTTGGTTTCTGCAACTCCTCAGGTCTTGAGCCAAATTCTTCGTCAAGACTTCTAGCAACAATTATCCAGCTATTATATTTTTTCACTTTGACCTTATAATCATTATTTGTGCAATCCCAAATAGCGACATTCTGCTCCACCGCACTAATCAAAAGTTCTAAATCCATAATCAATCAAAATTTATATTGGTGAGAACTAAAATAATTTGTTCAGAACCCTTGAGAATATGTCTTTGCAGAAATGGCTGGTATATATACCAAAAGTATCATCTATGGAGTCACAGATGTTATTAATATCGTCGCAGGGGTCGACAACAAATCCTCGATGGGTATCGGTTTTCTTGCCCTAGATAGCGTGTCTATTCTCCTCACATAGTGAGCAACCAACTTTCCTCAAAATTTCAGTTTAGTCGATATGATTTATTGCTTTCCTAGATGCAGTAAATTGTCCTTCCCTCACCATGCTACCTTGCTTAGACGAAAACGCCACCCAAAAGAGTGAATACTAATCTTATTTATTTTAAAATCATAATTTGAATGACATAATATTCCAAGAATTCTATCAAATATGTATCATGTTTGGTATCATTTCAATCAGAGTTTGTCCAGATTGTACATTCAGAAACGTAATCTAGTTAAAGTTATGTCGAATCGTACTTTTATAAACGCGAGCTATCACTTTTAATTGAGTTTTTGTTGTAAATAAATAGTTGTTAAAATACCAACAAGCGGATTAGTAAATCATCAGTCACGTGTAGCTCCCACAACAGGAACTCCACAACGAACCGCAAGAGCAAGGAGGTACCAACATTCGAGGTAAGTGAGCATCTCTTACTTATTGGGCAGCGGCTCGATTAGCAGACTATCTTGTAAATAGAGTCTTGCAAATAGTGCATGTTGAATTGGTATCCCCTACCTGTCGACACCGCTGGCCCAGCACGAATTGTGGATCCTCTGCCTCCTTACACGAACGCGACGTCCTTCAGACTTGGGGGCTCATCACTAAACTGATCCATGTTGGTGAAGGTGTTGAGGGGGGGCGGCTCTTGTTACATAGTGGTAAGTATGTAACTGGCGAGTATGTGCAGGATCTCCTAGACGAGCCCGACGTATCGTACACCATGTTAAAGCATAAATTACTAAAACGCATGGGTAAGTCTTAGGAGCAGATCATGATGCAATTTTTGGAGAAAGAGTAACTTTGCGATGGTAAATCCACGGAGTATTTGAAGCACATTCACAGCGTGGCCAAGGATATCTTTTCCGAAGACACTGGTGGCACGTTATCGGCAAAGAGCCTCCCCAAGCATGTGCAGGCTTTATTAGTTCCACGTCAAAGCTTAGATGGCAACACCGCCGACCGGCTAGATCGTCAAGAACAAGTCATGGAGTAAGGTAAGAAGGTTAGAAGGTAGCCACACCGCGTCCTTGCTCCTGTGTGCCATTTCGTTCATGTTCGCGATCCAAATCCACCAGACGACAGAAAAATACTCCCGGAGTGTGGTGGTAACAGCACTGTTCCGTGTTCATACTCCTCCACGGGAAACTCCGCGGGCAGTCGTTAATGGCGACTGATGACCCCAGCCCTGGAATCACGCGTCGCTTATACAGGGTGTCCATCCCGAACTGTTGCCATACGGGCGGACATTTCCAGAAATTTCTCCTTCCACGAATAATATCAATGGGTAGAGGGTGGAGACACAGCGCACCAATGCGATTGTTTGAACTTAAGTCATAATCTGTTGCACATATGTGCAATTCTGAACGCATTCTGCCATTGTGGAAGGGGATGCAGGCGCCCTTGCATAAATAATGACTACAGGCGAGATCACACAACTTCTTCTTGTGTAACCATCGAAGACGCATCTAGCGCTCCGATTAAGTTTGAATAAAGTTGTTGTCTCTCCGATACAAAAGTAACGCGTGGTTCCTGATAGCACTTTTACGTGCACCCTTACATCACACAATCACAACACAGAACAGCGATTTACCTGAAGAATACCCAAATGTTTCTCATGCAGCTGACTATAATGCACATTTTTAGCCCGCAAACAACGCCATGGGGTCTTAATTATTAATTCCTATGCATGATTTTTTTTAAATGGTAACGAAACATTTTGATATATTCATAATTGATTTAATCAATGATACCAAATATGATAGTTTTGTGATAAGAATAATGGAAATTGTAGATTTGATGAGTACTGGAAATGACGTCACTTTAATATCTCGCCTATGGCACAGAGGATGGACAACAGCTTCAATGATCCATGTAAAGACATGAGTTCATCGAAGAACTGCACAGAAATTTGCATTTTTGTTTTGCCTGGGATGCATTGAAGAACTCAACTCCATAGGGGTCAATGTTATTAATTCGTATGAATGATTTTTTAAATTGTAACGAAACATTTTGATTTATTAATATTCGATTAAAGCCCAAAAATCTGATTAAAATGATACCAAATATGATAGTTATTTGATAATAGAAATCATGAAATAGGAGGATTTTATGAGTACCGGCAATGAGACTCAAAGATATGGGTCCAAGAAAGAGTCTCATAAATCGCATTGGTGCAGAGTGTCTCCACCCTCTACCCATTGATATTATTCGTGGATGGAGAAATTTCTGTAAATTTCCGCTGGTATGGCAACAGTTCGGGATGGACACCCTGTATACACTTGATGGAGAGACAAACGTGAGATACTTCATTGACACTGGTGCGGATCTATGTGTGTACCCGCGAGTACTTACGACAAACGCAAGTGAAGACGGACTACGTACTTTCTGCTGCAAATAGAACACCACCCATGGAACCAGAACGTTAGCCCTAAATCTAGGACACAACCCGCCATCATATCATCACCACACCAGGACCACCCGTTGCCCAGAAACCGAGACGACTCGCGCCCGATCGACTAGCAATTGCGCGAAAAGGGTTCGAGACCATGGTGAGTATAGGACTGGCAAGGCCATCAAAGTGCCCATGGTCATCCCCATTGCACCTGGTGCCCAAGGCAGGAAATGAATGCTGGCCATGTGTAGATTATCGAGCACTGAACGCGAGGACCCTTCCCGATCGATATTATCCAGTCATGTAATCCAGGATTTCGCACAAACTTTGGAAATCGGTATTCTCGACTATCGATTTAATACGCGCATTTAACGTCCAGAACAACACCGTTTGGACTGTATGAATTCGCATACATGACACCTGGTCCTGACCTGTTCACTAGCTGGTCCTGAGCTGTTCACTAGCTGATCCTGAGCTGTTTGCTACCTGGTCTTGAGCTGTTCACTATCTGATCCTGATCTGTTCACTACCTGATCACTAGCTGGTCCTGACCTGTTCACTACCTGACCACAAGTTGATCCTGATCTGTTCACTAGCTGATCCTGACCTGTTCGCTACCTGTTCCTGACCTGTTCACTAGCTGGTCCTGAGCTGTTCACTAGCTGATCCTGAGCTGTTTGCTACCTGGTCTTGGGCTGTTCACTATCTGATCCTGATCTGTTCACTAGCTGGTCCTGACCTGTTCACTACCTGATCACAAGCTGATCCTGATCTGTTCGCTAGCTGGTCCTGAGCTGTTCACTAGCTGATCCTGACTTGTTCGCTACCTGGTCCTGACCTGTTCACTAGCTGATCCTGACCTGATACCTGATCCTGTTATTGCTCTACAAAATACCATTATACATAACCAGACTGCTTCTGATCCAGCACGCAGACGTTAGGAATAATCACATCTGAATTCTCAAGCTTTCTTCCCTATGAAAAGATGGACATGAATTGCCAAAAGAGGAGATTTTGTTAACGTTTCTTATAATTATTATCAGCTACTATGGTGCAAGTTTCAGCATCATTATGGACACTAGTAATTATTCAGAGCAATGATTATCCATTTTTGTTTCCAAATAAAATGAAACAATTAGCAGCTAACAAGTCGACTTAAAAATTGAATTTGAGACATACGAAACTTTTCCAGGGAATACTAAAGTATACTGTTTAATTTTGCATGATTCAATTTTTGATTCTGAAGCTCTATTTGGACATTAGCGAATTTAAAATATAAAATGCAAAAAGTCATCTTCTTCTACTTCCTCCTTTGTCGAAATCCGCTCAGTTTCGCCTATTAGTTCCTAGTTAGCATGTCTACGTTTAACCAATAATACACCCACACCATCAATAGCATTCACAGTACGGCTCACCCTAACCAATAATAGCAAATACCTCACATTTTCTTTCAGTGGTGGGAATGAGGATTTCAGTATAAATAGAACAAAAATCTTCGTTAAAAATTACTTTACATCCAACGAATTTCAGTAAGTTCACTCATGTGAGAATTTATACAAATACATAGATCTCTATCAACCATTTGTTGCATGCATGTGGCGCCATCATCGCCGGTAGAAGTTTACCTGAAAGGTGTTGTGCACCAAATTAGTCAGTTGCA
>JARJDZ010009031.1:0-27571 GCA_030264555.1 Aleochara sp. GC000083 | reverse complement strand
TCATATCACTTTTTACGCTACAAACTTTTTTTTCAATTTTTTTCTTCTAACGCGATTTCTGGTCTCTCCATTGCCAAAAGGGCATAAACCCATAGATTTTTGGAAAGTGCTCATCAAGGCCTACAATTTAGTTCTAAGTTTAGTTTAATTGCTCCAAACGTTGAAAAGTTATACGCAGTTAAAAGTGCGAAAAAAAGCGAAAATTTTTCATTTTTAGGTCCCATTTTTTCGAGATCGGGTATTTCTGGGTCCCGCATGAATTCGGAACCATAACCAATGTTACTTTTTCGTCAAAATATATTAAAATTCGTTTCAGTCATCCAAATCGGTCCATTACTCCCAAAGATATGAAAATTTTTGAAAACTGTAGTGATTTTTTGGAATGTTTGGAAAATTTTTGCTGATGACCTTAATGACCTTCGATATTGAAATTTCTTGCCAATACGATACTATCATTTTCCTATGATGAAAAGAAATGCAGCCTGTTTAAGGCAAAAAGGCGCACATCCCAAGAAATTGAAGGGTGTATCCATAGTTGTCAGGAAGAAAAATAGTTTGTTGAAAGGGAGGAAATGCACAGCATGATGGATACAAATGACACCCGCAAGGATCAGGACTCACCCATGAATTTCCAGCCGTTGTCGAGCTGCCAAGTGTCGTTCACTCTTGACTTCACTGTCGGTGGCAAAATCGGCTTCACTTCGGGCCGTTTCAACTGGGTTGGGATGAGTCGCTGCTTCGGACTCAGATTGTCGACAGACGAGGAAATTTCTGCAAAAAATTGTGCAGCAATGCGTAAATTTTCAGCACCTACGATCGGACACCAGTCCATTTTAGTTCTGCACCAAAGGAACCGACCGAACGCGTCCGCATAAGGAGAGTAAACAGAGTAACAAAGCAAAAAGAGATGTGAGGGTTGTATTTACCATTAAAATCAGACGATTCTATCCGTTCCAAGCCAGCAGCGTTCAGCGCAGCGTGCGAATGCAAAGCAGGCGGATTTGAGTGCCGTTGCTGAATGGGCACTGGATTTCGTTGGAATAATCTCCGAGGGACCGGCTGCTGGCTTAGGGAATCCGCAGGTTCCGCGTAGAATGGACTGCCCTGCTTCGGCGACGGTTGCTGGTCGTGGGGTTGCAGCAGGAAGTTGCCATCGGGCGACTGGGCACTCTGATGCAGACTGGATTGACTTTGATGGTTGGTGGATGGTTGCGGTGTGCTGCAGCTGCTATTCAGCGAGATGGAGTTGCTCATTGATGACTCGGTGGGGCTGAGCACACTGTTGTTACCATTATTCGCGGAGATGACGTGCTGAAGAAGATCGGGCGAGTTGAAATTGCTACCACTATGATTGCTACTGTTGTTGTTGCTGCTATGATGTTTGGGTTTGAAGGAGTTGCCTTCGTTGGTCCATACGTCTTCGTAGTCACTGACTTTATCCCCGACTGCGCTCCGATAGTAGACGGTAGGTGATTCCAGAATATCAGACTCCTGGTAGTGTTTCGACGTCTTGTGGTGTTTACGACGACTCTGTCTTGCTGTTTTCGATACTGAAAGCGGCGAAAGAGTATCTGGTGATAACAGACTACTCAGGTCTGAGTTTGGAGATAACACGGATCCACTGGGGGACAACACCTGCTCAGTTGCTTTAACCCGACGAAGACTTCCACCTTTGGAGGACAACGTCGAAGTTTGACCTTCAGGTGACATTCGTTTTGGATCGCAAAGAGACTCTAAAGGAGTATTTCCATTATTTCCATTGTTAGCAGCATTCACCGAGAAGGTAAAGGTCGTGGTCACTGTGATATTATTCTGGGGAGTCGTTGGTTTGGACCATCGAGGTGGAGGAGGTGGCGGATGCTTGGTCAGTTCATTTCGGAACGATGGGATGCTCTTGAGATCGGATTTTTGATTGTTCTCGACTGGGTCATGGCGGTTGAGTAGGTTCAAGGTGTTGGGTCGTGTTGGTTTTGGGGTCATTGCTGCATCACCTCGTGTGACGGGTGTTGATGGTTCGGCTGCCTTGAAGGTGCTCATCAACGGATTGAGGTTGAGCACCAGGTCTGCATCGGGGCTGGAGGCAGTCGACGGTGGTGGACTGTACCTCCAAAATTCTTGACCGAGTAGCGCCAAGGAGGACAACTGCTGTCTGCTCTTCGCCTCCCGGATGGCTTTTGGTAAGATGAGCTGTACGGGCAATTCGTCACAACAGTTCGCGTAATGGGCGATCAATGCTGGCATATTATCGAAACGATTCTCGCTGGTCTCAAGACCGAGGCGACCTTCTGTCGATTGAATTAGATAATGCTCGATGTAAGGCCCCTTATCCTGCGGTAATCGCACCGATAGCGCCATTGTGTCCGACTGGGATGACTGTCGGACGACGAAGCAGCCCTCTTCTTTGCCCTGCAGCAGGTGGAATGCACCAGCTCGTTGGATGCCAGGGAGGAACCAGATCGGATGCGAGCGGATCAATCTTTCTACTAAGCCAATATCACATGCCGCTCCATATCCTGGACACGCAAAATGCGATAGTGATGAAAACACGTTTTTGGGACGATGGGTTCATCGTCATGCATTGGATGGAACTTACCGGTATCGCCGCTGTCCTCGCTGCCTGCATCCGAGCCTCCATTCGAGGAAATCAATGACTCCCTTGACGGAGACCGCGACGGTGGATTAGGTAAATCAAAGGGATTTCGGCATTCCTGAGGTGTCGGCGACGGCTCTCCAGGACTGCGACTGTGGCGGTCGGTGAACCCTTGGAAGTACGGCTCCAAGAATTGATCGCTTCTGGAATTACCAGAGAAGACTCAAAATTAGTGAAGACTTCACAATTGCAATTTTTGGATTTGCCATTTCAGAACCAATTATCTTCCCAACAATTGCAGTTTTGGTTTTGTGTTTTCACAACCAATTATCTATCAAAGAGTTACTCTATTATCTCAATTTGTTCTGCTTCACTGCAAAACTAATTTCGAAAATGCTTTTGTTCGACAAAATCAAATTTCCACCTAAATACAATGTATGAGGATAATGTATATTATCAGTTCACTGCAGGCTATAGTACCCATATTACGCAAGGATAATTACCATCCCTATTGTCATGGACCGCAAAATCATCCCTATTTTAGAGAGCTTCATTATCGGATTTTGTCCTGGTCAAAAAATATGCTGCATATAATAAATATTGAATGAAATTTTAAATCTGCACATATGGTGACACACCGGAAGTCAAAAATTCTACCAAATATTTCCCACTGAAAATATTAAATCCCGAGGGAAACACCACATTCGCTAATAGTTTAACAGTACATAACAAAGCTTTTATCCGTAAATCCATAAAGCATATTAGGATATACACGCTTTTGGGATACGAGTGAATGAGTGAGACGCATACATCCCGAAACTTCCCGGTAATCCTCGGCCCAGGATTCAAACGCAGGAAACGCAATGCAGTGCGTGATTTACAGCCGCATGTGCCCCGACTTCCGGCAACCCTTCCGGGCAAAATGTGTTACAACACAACCCAAATTCATTGCAATTGAAGCTGAAATAGTTTAAACCTTCTAATGGAAATACTCCTGATAATTGTGACTGATGTTTTAAAATAAACAACATAACTTTTGTGCAAAAAAATCGCAGAGAAATTTCAAATTGTTAGAAGACATGAATGAAAATCATGTATAGCCCTATCCTTTCTGGGATTTATCGAGCAGAAATAAAACGAGGAGTTATGACCTTGGAAGCAATTCCTTGTTCCTGGGTTCTCTGATAGCAGAACCCATTGGTAAATGTGCTTTATGCGCTGTTGAGGCATTGATAAAGAGCTGCGAACTTTTTAATGGAGTCATCACATCTTTGAGGGGAAACTATCTGCGAAACTTGGGGGGTGTTTAAAAAACAAAAACTTAAATTACGAAGCGCAAATTAATTCAATGCCTGCATTAATACGTTAATAATATGATTTCAGGGAATTTGTTGCATTCACAAAACAATAATAAGGGTGCGGAAACTTGAGGACACATAAAGCAGCATGGTGTCTGCCGAAATTATTCCGGGATTAGTGCATGGGACCCGACCTCCGCCTCCAGCTCGAGTCCAGGATGGCGTTGATGCGTTCAAATCCATTATGCGCTTACAACTTACTCTCGCCAGCTTGTTAGATAATAATTAATAACAACTTTGCTAATAAGCTGCAAAACGACCCATTATACAAAGTGTCCCAAAGTATTAACTACTCTAGAAAGTTATTGATAACTACATGGAATAAACATTTCGAATTATTTGTACTACTGTTTGAATGAATTAATAGATGCACTAAATACGGAAACGGAAGAGGCGAATGTTTCGGGAGTATTGCATCTGCACAACTCCCGGGTTTTATTGGGGTTGCCATGGAGGCTCGCTATTGTCCCGGAATCATTCCGTCTGCATCTTCCCTGCTCCCGCTTTTCAGTTGCCTAACTTTTCCTCTTGTTCCCAGTTCCCTGCTTTCTTCGTTCGCCTTCAGGCGCTGTAGAGCTGCAAGAAGTGCAGCTAAAAATGCGCGTCATTCGTTCATTCATTGCGCAGTCGAGCGTGACAATCTTTAACTGGGAATAATTTCGAATTGAGAATCCGAGCAGGTGCTCCCGAATTAAATATTTATCAATCCCGAATGGAGGGGAATTCGTGTTCAATCCGTGTTCAATTTCAGCTTGGAAAAGTTTGCATGAGGGTACTCTGATCAGCATGGATTATTCATCAATTGAATGTCCTATCTATTAGGGATTTGCAAATTCTCGCGTTGTTCATCCGGAGTTATTTAATTAAATGACATCTGCAACTCTGCATCACGATTGGTTGTTGCGGTTGAATTGCAGTGACAAGCAGATTTCGGGATAGTTTGGACTTGGCAGAATTGCAATTAGTGTTCAAGGTGGTTCACAATTAACGAATTTCTCAGGATAATAGAGATCACGTGGTAAATGGTAAATGATAAATGAGATTATTGTCCAACATTTTTTGCATGTCAAATTTCAACAAGGATTCTCATCATTTCTGCGACAACCAAGACTTGAAATGTGACTTCAGTACTCGCTATATTTTTGCATGACCCTCGACTGAAACACTTTGCAAATTGTCCAAAGACTGCAGTGACTTTGCTTGCTTCGGAGACGACCCGTCTGGAATAATAAAGCATTATGCACAAGTCACCTGCTGGCAGCGAAATACGAAACACGAGTGACTGCAGAAAAGTGCCATTTCCTGCAAATTCTATTATTTTAACCTTCCGCCAAAGTGCGCGCGCTCCATCCTCTGCAACGAATTGCACCGCACTCCAATGTTCGCCTCGACCATCTGAGCTGCAGCTTCACGAGCTCTTGTAGCTGTTCTTCCGTTTTAACAGCATCGAAATTGCATGTACGATCCAGCTGACTCGCACACCAGCGAAA
Source organism: Aleochara sp. GC000083 (assembly GCA_030264555.1). Lineage (NCBI taxonomy): Eukaryota > Metazoa > Arthropoda > Insecta > Coleoptera > Staphylinidae > Aleochara > Aleochara sp. GC000083. The sequence goes on along the minus strand of JARJDZ010009031.1, from coordinate 22,133 downwards.
TACATTGTAGTTTCAAGTGCGAGGAAACGACAACAGCAGCCAGCAGTATAAACGAGTTGTGCTCTATGTATAATCGAAATAATGCATTTTCTGCAAACACATTTACCATGCTCTATTTCAGCGAGCACCATACGGCTGGCTGGAATGAAAGAAGTCGGCGAAGGAAGGCGAAGCTAGAGAAGAACAAGGCTGATGGTTGATGGCGATGGCAATAAAGCGAATTCATTTGTAATGCTCATTTTACAGGTGCTCGGCTGGCGTTTGCTGCTGCAAACGACGTTGTCAAGACTCGGCTCGACTTTTGATGTTATTGTATTACTTCTTGATGCAATTTTCCTACAACAGTGAGTTGCGATGAATGCGGGCATTAAATTGTTGGTATTGTGGAAGTCCGCAATGTTTTTAAATTGTTTTGAACTATATTTGATTTTTTCGATCTTGTTCTTGGAAAACTTTCTGTCATAGTTTCTCGATTATTGAGGAAATTTCTAAAACAATTATCTCATTTTGTGCTGAATACATTTTCGACGAAACGTCAATTATGAAGATAACATATTCAAAAACATGACCTTAAAGTTGCAAACTTTTGGATAAGTTTGCGATTTTCATGAAATTTCCAAAAACTGTATAAAGTCACTCTTTGAATTTTTTAATTAATCAATAACATGATAATTAAATCAACTTTTCTATGGTTTATAAAATGAAATAATCAAATTTGAAATTTTGTACAAACTTTTTATTAAATTTCCTGAATTGTCCTCGTGTGAATTTCTTCAAACTTCAGCTCACATCTTCCAAATTAATTGAAGAATCAATTTCATCTTTCGTTTGAATTATAGGTAATTAAATTCTCTTTAATTTGAACTCAAAGTTGACGTTGTTGGAAAACCGGAAGTACAAGTTGATCAGTAGTAAATTTGAATAAAAAATGTATGTATTCAATCATTTGTCACGAGCATCAATTTGAAGAGAATTTCTGGTTCATTATCATGGATAATTAACATCGTAATTTCCGGAATATATACTGACTCTATAATTATACGGGCAAAATACAAATGCATTAATTTGTGTGCTACCGCGAAAATTACGTCTGCGCTTATCTCTATTATCGATGCGAGTACAATGTGCCATGAATGTTTAAGAGTGCGAACACTATTAATTCACAACTCTATTAAACGTGGATTATTCACAGATGCAAAACTGAAACGAGTTTCAACAACAACCACCGCAACCATTGCAACAACCATTGCGAATTTCATTGCAAACGTGCAGACTAGAACAAATGCAATAAAGTGTGGAGACGACCGACGCAATGTTGTGCATTATGGTCACATTCACTCATCGTACACACCGAATCCTCCCCATCCCGTTCCTTTTACGGGAGCGAGATGACCGAACGGGTTAACTGCGCATATGTGCAAAATCCGAATCAGTGCAAAATTCAATAAAATCCGAATTAAACTGATTCGCCCTGCCGAAATCCGCTCCAGGTGGTGCTTCCATGAACATGCAGCCCACATTTTTAATCAGATTTCAATTCAATTTTCATAATTGTCTGGTCTCTGCCCGCCTGCCGCGAATACGGGAAAAGTGCGAATGGGAGTTTACGCAATTGAAAACAATGCGATTTGTTCGCATGGTGTGTGTATGGAAGCGTATGTTAATTTCTAGACTCGTGGTCGGATCGTTTATCTGAATGTTTTTCTTTGTTTTTCCTATTTTGGTGCAGCACTGCATTCAATGCAATGAATGGTATTTCGCAATTAAAATTCCATGCGAATTGTAGTATATAAATTCATTTCATTTGGGCTGACTGCAAATAGAACGAAAAAAGTTTTGTCGCAGTTGCATAAAAAGTTTGGTACAATTGTTCCCAGAGAGGAAAATTCGGTATCGATAAATTCACCAAATTACATCGTTTTATTCAATGGATTTTTTAAAAGTACATAAATCAAATTGAACTATTTTTATGTTCATATGAGATTATTTGAATTCATGATAAGAAAATATGAAACAAAAATAATTATCTTTGAAATTTTCATTCATATCTCTGGAAACTTGCAAAAACAAAAAATTTTTGTACTTGTTTTATGTCAGTATTTCATAGCCCAAAAAATGCATACCAATAAATCAAGCAAATTACACTGATTTATTTGTGTTTGCTATGATCCAATATGATCCAATATTGGCTCGTTAGTGTTAGTGGCTTTAATTATATTCTCTGTATGCAATGTTCGTTTCTGTACGATTTGCATTCCCCAATACACATCAATGTTTAACTGTTGTGTGTTGGCTTCTGTTTTGTGGGCTGTTCGTTCTTTGTCTGGGATAGAAGAGTAAATTGTATGCAATGCACGACTACGAGCCTGTAATGAATAGCGCCAGCAAACAAACGAACGAGCTGCATTTCAACAAATCGCCTTTATTTTCGCGTGCAAATTAAAACATATAAATTTTACAGCAAGCCATGGATGACGACAATAAGGGGAAACGATCTAATGAGGTAATTTCTAATCACTTCCTATTTAATTCCTGCATACTTTATGTGCACTTCATGCTCAATTTCAAAACCCACAGAGTAAGAATTTCTTATGAAGTGCTATTCTTGATTGGCAACTGGAGAAAACATTTGTTAAGACCAATTAAGTTCAATTAACTTCTACATTGGCTTGTGACATGTTTACACATTCAACTATAATTTGTACCAAACATTGACCCATGCTAAAATGTTCAAGACGATTTTATTTTACTCGTTTTTTTCTGCCTTTCGGTTCGCTTGGGAAAATTGCAAATTCGTATGGTAGTTCTTGGAGAGCAGCCAAAATGATTTGCACGTTCTTCTCATGCTGAGCAGCAAAGAGCGTCTGGCTGCATGCAAGTGACACACAACATTTTCCATTTCATAACGTTGGTTTTGGTTTTCGTTCTCATTTTCATTTCGTTCGCGTTCGTGTTTTGTCCTGGCTTGAAGAGCAAGCATGGAGGAAGGTGCACCATGCGAATGAGAATATCTAATAACATTTTTGTATGCTTCCGGCAAGAGTCACTATTTCTATGAGTGTCCCACCGAGGTGACAATTTATCTGCATACATAATTCACGCATTCCCCCGCGCAGACAGACTGAAAGGAAGAAAAAGTTGTCGTTTGTGCTGGGATGGGAAATGTCATGCGATGAAAAAATTCAATTCGTTGTCACTGACAGGAACCGCAATATGTCTTCACGTATTCATATAGCGAATGAGGATGTAATATTGCAAGAGTTTCCGAAAGTTAACCACGCAAAAAATTCAATTTAAAATTGTCAATTAAATGTTTAGACTTTCCTATGAGGAAAAGTAAGAACAGAAGAAAAGTTGAGAAATCGAATCTACAAATCTTCTGGGACTCATTAAATTTCTCAGGTTTTTAGAAAAGACAACTTTCACTTGAAATGTAGATTTTGATATTTAAACTTGTTTTGTATCTTTTGAATTTGACTATGAAAATTTTGAAATCAAACAGCTCATTCACTACAATTTCCAGGATTGGGATAATCATAAACAACCCGGAAAGTTATTGACGGCTCATCCATTAATGGCCGATTGGCTAATACCAATTGATTTATGAAATAGCAAAAGCAGAAATTATAATCCTCTTCGTTACGGCCCGATATGTCCTGGATGCGTTAATGGCTGGATGGGTGAATGGTTGGCTGGATGGCTGATAATGGAGATGGAACAAAGGGATGCACGGGCTGATGCTTTTCTATTCCCGTGTTTTGCTCCTCGTTTTGCTTTCGACTTGCCGCGTTTTTTTTTTCATGCGCCCGCCTGTTTTTGCTCCTGTTGCAGCTCCAGTGTTTGTTTGACAATGTAATTCAGTACAGGATAATAGCAGAGTACGGAAATCTCCCCATGGACGCCTGCAGGACGCATTGCTTTTAAAATATTAACCGCAAAAGAGTGCATACAAGTTTGCCCAAGTTTGGTGCAGACATCAACCCCCAAAGTTCTCTCTTTTGGGGGGAATCTCTACAGGACCAAATATTAATTCCCCCTTTTTAGAAGATACCAAAGAAATTAGTATTGCATTTCTAACTATACAGAAGGTTTCTCGAAGCAGGACAAGACATTAATTGATAGTAAACTAACAACTAACTTTTTTCATTGATTGTGAGTAATTCAACTTGGAAAAGTCATTTCCGGTTTGGTGACATTGCGGTAGGTGGTTGAGGAAACCGGAAGGGGAAATGCACACGGAAATCCCCTCACGCATGCCGTGGCGAATCCGTCTGCAAAGTAAATGCTCGCTGGTAAGCTGTGAAAGCTTCTCAGCTGAAGAGCGAGTTGAAAGCCTGAAGGATTCGCTGGAAGCCGAAGGGCTGCCAGGACGGAAGCTGTCTGGCTTCGGATTTTCACATGACTGACAGATGGCTAGCCTCACATGCATCCAGGTATAAAAAATCAACGATAAAATCGATAACGTGAAAAATTCTAGAAGGAAAAATGCAAGGCTCGTATTAATTTGAAGTGCGGAAATGCGAAAATATCCTGTAAACTCAATGCATGTCCTTGAGACGCAAAAGGAAAAGTCCAGAGTAGTTGGAAGGCAATTGATTGGAAAAACTACACGTCACGGGAACGTCCTCGGACCAATATCAAGGATAAACTTGTCCTGTTCTTTTTTCGCCTTCAATTTCATTGTTAAACTCTTCGGAATGGAATGCTCATGGCTTTCGTTGGAGGATAGCGTTTTGTCCTTCGTCCAAGTAAAACTAGTAAATTGTACAATTGAATTAACACAAGCGAGCCGAATTGAAATGCACGCCCAACGCTTGGATGAACCGAACAAATTTCAATTACTTTTCCGGTTTTCGTCCAGACTAGACGTTATCCGGTGGATGTTGTACTGCTGGATGATTCCGGCGATTGCCTCGGATTTATCCGGACGTATTGATATCGAGACAATAGCGGGCGATCGTCAGGATAATAATTCCGGGATGAAATTGAATATTAAATGGGGAATCCATGTGAAATTTAATGAAATGTTATGAAAACCGAGATTGAATAATCTGTTGTTTTTCGTTCATTTTGTTTGGGGTTTGCTTCGAATTCAAAGCAACGCAAAAATTTCATTAGGATAATTGGAAATTTTCGAGTTTTCTATACTGAGAGACGTAATGGAAAATCTTGTGCCATCAAATAAAAAAATTGATTTTTACTTCAAAAACTTTTCAGACAAATAATTTCGGTTCTTGAAACTCTAGAGAAAATATCAAACCATGATTCTTAATTGGTGAAAATTGTAAAAGGACATGTGGAAATGAAAAAATTCAAATTGACATTATTAATTTTCGACTTGAATGAACCTCAATTACAGTTCGCATATTATGACTGATTGGTAATTACTAATTAGTTTCTAATTTAATTAGCGCCCGCCAGGCACTCTCTAATTGGACATATTATTGATTGGCAACCGAACACGTTCGGATGTTTATGTCTCCTCATCCATATGCAGAAGCAATCTCTGATGGTAATTGTAATTAGATGTGTAATTGAAATAATTAAGTGAACTACCCTCGTTCATGGAACGTTTTGCAAATTGCTCATTAACATAATTCAACCTCATAAACAACGATAAATTTTCAATTTGGAATTGGGGACAAAAAATAATGACCAAGAAATTATCCCCTTCAAAGCTATCCAACTTTATAATTAAATTGGGTAAATTCATATTGAATTTCAAAATAAATGAAGAAACTGCGAAACGAAATTTTCCTTAAAAACTCCCCCATTTTCGGGGGTGGCATGTAACCAATGGCAACAAATCAAATTACATCCGCACTTTGGTGCACGAGTTGAGTGATATGCTGATAATAAAATTAAATCGTCGTTTGATGTAAGTAAAATATTAGCCTCATCTAATTGGGAGAATATAATCGAGCAGCGAGTCGACGAAGGGCGAACGATGAGTGTGTAAGTGCATTGAGATTATTATTCGAGGCGAAATACTAATGAGCAATTAGTATTTACTAACTTAAAGGGAGTACTTAGAGTAATCTTTTTGGGGGGCGGCATTTTGGATATAACTCGGAAACGGGGAATGCAACATATAACAAATCTGTTCAATTTGAACGTGTTTGGCGTAAAATATGAAGCAATTAACGTCGGGCTCTTTGAATGTAATTGCACGCGATAAATCCACTGGATAATTCTTGTTTTGGGGAGTTGCATTTATTGTCGCAATATTTACAACTGGAAAAAGTAAAGTTTTTGATTGAGGGGCAACAAAATTAATTTCTGGATTTACGATTTCATAAAAGGTACTTAAACAAATCGTTCTGACGAGGAAATGCGTTTGCAGATATTCTGACTTCCGGTAAAACTCATCCAAAAGGGAAAATCAATAAAATCGCTTACCAACTCAAAACTATTCATTGATTCAACCCCATCACTTACGTATCCTGATAATGATGATCATTGTTGAATGGGCGTCATTACTGACACTCTCTACAATGAAACCACCCTATTGATTCCATGCGGAATTTTCCGCATTCCCGATAGACGACTCCCCATGAATTCATTTCCCGGGAAGTTGTTCCCAACAAATGCAGAGATTCAATATTGTAATTCGCTCGGCGAGATTTATTTTCCCGACTTGTTTGCTCCCTCGTCCTTCAACTTTTCGGATTGTCATAAGACTATAGATCAACTGATCTCGTACCCAGAAGGTAGCAGACGAATAAAAATGATAAATTTCAGCAATCACATATGAGACAGCCCTTATTTGTTTTGATCCACTTTTCAAACCTGTATTTCCGTTCCATTCGTATTTCCCCTTCGTGTGTCGACATCTTTGCAGTCCGGACTAACTTCGAACCGGCTCCTCCAGGATTTGTTATGGTCCTTCCTCTTCATGAAGAAAAAAGTTGGGAGTCATATGTCATCTATTGCGTCTTGTTTACTTGAAGATGGTAGAGGCACTTTTCCGACTTCAGAGTGCTTCCATTTTCTCGCATCGTTTCGGTACAAGTGAAATAAAGTTTTTCTTCCAAATGGAAGTATGGCACAAAGGGAATATTTGCAAAATAATCGACACGTAATTTCAAGAGCATCTTGCTTACCAAGCCATAATTTTAAGTTTACCTGGGTTTGAAATGCCCGAGCTCGCCATAGCGTTTGAAGGTCGTTATGTGGGGGCTGGTGATGGCTGTGGGCGCCGTCCCCGAGGAGGGTGTACCACACCAACTGCGACGTTTATTGTCGATGACAACCGTGGTAGCAGTCACCGGACTGAGACACAAGCTGGCGCGGTTTCGTGGCACACCAACCGTATTGTTGTTCGGACTGCGCAAGCCGTTATCTAGCGTTTCCGGCAGCATGCTGGTCGACGATGATGATGGCGGCCGTCGTCAGTTCCGGTCGGCTGCACGTCCAAGCACTGCACACGCGCCTATCCTAATGATTGTCCTCCTCACATGGCTGCATCATGCAAATTGCCGGCGAGCTTCTTGCAATCCGCCTTCTTTGATGTCGTCCTCGAGGTGCGCGCGAAGACGGCGTGTAATTTCCGATGACGACGAAGAGTGCCTTTATGTACCAAAAGGAGGAAGAAATATAAGATCCGTAATTAGATATTTGGGGCGCGTTTTGAACGAACAAATATTTCTTCGGCGCATGAAGCTTTCAATCATGAGTACAAGAACAGGGATAAGGAATTAGAGGATTAGAGGGAAATCATTTCTGGGGTGATTCAATGGGGGAGATTTTATCGATTATTTGATGCTCAATGTGTCATAGATTTGCAAGAAATGACGTATCCACCCTACAAACTATATAGATTGTAGTTATTACATCTAGATCCGATGGCATCTAATGCACAAAGACCCACGAAGAAATTATAGGTCTAATCCCAAGAAACATAGTTGCAAAAAATTGCAATGAGATAGTTTCTGGTATCCATTTTCATAACTTCCGGATTCAATGATGAATGGATCCTCTAACAGAAAATTTGCCAAAACCATTTCAAAAACTACCTAACATGAAGATATTAATTAACTAAGACCTAGCTAGCATTAGTGCGCACGTTTCTCAAACTAATTCAATGCGAATGTGAGCAGGGCTGTTACTTTAAGTAACTCTATTAGCTGTAACTTCCTCTTCACAACAGCCGGAATAATTCAAGAGTTCACGTGCCTCGTTCTGCATATACTCTCTCTCATATAGTTATGGATTTAATTATGACGCACCACGGTTGTAACTTACAATGCTGGTTTCGCAAGTGTTGTATTCAAAGCTTACCAACAACTCACATCTTGAACGAGTGGGTGGCAATCTGTGCCATGCAAATTTCCACCCTTTCACCAGCAGTTTGCAAACTTTATTAATATTAACGAACGCAATTACATTCGACGTGCAACAATAAATTATTGTTACGGCTCGGATAAGAGACTACGATTGATGTTTATTGGAGAGATTGCACTTTTTGACTCGGTTCCATGGGGTTTTTTCTAGTTTTTGTTTCCGGTCTCGTTTTGTTTGCTTCCGTATGGCATTCTGATAAAAAGTTAATACCATGGGCACATTAATAACAATCGGGAATTCATCGTTATTGAGCCTCTGGAATACGGGGAGCTTGCAGGAGGAGCAATCGGCAATAAGTTTTGATTTGTTTCGCCACGAAAGAGCTTTTTGCAATGCGGGGGTGGCTATAAAGGTGTCTGCGAAAAATTCGCACTCCGGGGCGTATTTTTGGGTGATTATACGAATAGAGAGATTGCACATTGATGAATGCATTGATGAAAATATTTTTGCCATTGAAAAATGTTTCCCATAGCAATAAATCAAGCTGAAGTTTCAAGTGATCTGATAAAAATTGTAAGATATTCCTAGAAGTATCATTAATACCATTATCTTATCGTGACTTTTTGTGTTTACAAGGAATCAATAATTGAATAAATTTATTGATTTTATTGATATATTCCAAGAAAATGATTCAAAAACAACAGGCAAGTTAAATTAATTAATTCACTGCTATATTTCAAAAGAAGGGAATTTATAGTGAAAATGTCAGTAGGAATTACTTAAGTCGAAAATTAAATATGTACTTCAAAGAGCTTTGCGACAATGTAAATAAACAAAACAAAATGCGGAAAACGACGAAAATAGTCAACTCTAACACGCTGAATGTGCGACCAAGAAAACGACGATGTTAGCGAATTGCAACGAGACGATTCGCTTTGATTTATACGCGACCGTCCTGAATATAAATGCCGGAAGACATCTCTGAATCTTGCACGATAGCATGCAATTGAGTTTATATTAAATCTATCTGCAGAGCGCTTCTTGTGTCTCGCCAAAGCAATTTCAACCATGCAGATACGAATTTTGTATTCTCGTAGTGAAATTCTGACTTCTTAATATCCCTCTGACTACGATGAAAATATATTATGTTTATTGTTTGACTTGAAATTTGACTTGAAAAATGATTTCGAAAATTACAAAATTTGAAAAATATGCGAAGACACCGCCTGTGAATTATTAGACAAGAATGGTAAGAATGCGAGAATAATGCGTGGGTGTCTTCAGCTCCCACGAGAGGGGAGAAAATTCCACTTCATCTCCATCTTCAAGGACGAAAAGAGAAGGCTCGGTAATGTCGTGAATTCACGACTCGGCATGGACTTATTCGCTTTTTGTCATTTAAATATAGCGTCAGACGTGACAACTGTTTTTCTTCAGCGGGTTATTCGCAAGGATGTGTCCAAAAATCGATTTTTCATCTTGAAGATATTTCTTCAAGTTCACATACGGCATTTCCTCGATGCGGAAATTCGGTTTTATGGGTGTCAAGTAAAACGAACGTTTTTGGGTCACAAGCGACAAATTTTACGATTTTCTCAGTATGAGCGATATGACCCGGGGGGCAATGAACCGCCCAAAAATCGAATTCGAGCCGATAATATTGCCACTAAAATTACGTACGCACTAAACAATATATTTTGGGGCGTCAATTATTTACAACTTCTCGAACCATTAAGTTAAGCATACGTCCAATTGATTTATTGCTTCTATTTTGATATAAATAAATTTACAAACCACACTATAAACTTATGGGAAATAATTGCCGGTTTAAATTTAGCCAAGTTGTTAGCCAAATATTTCAAAGTATGAGAGAATTTCAACATCTTATAATAAGTTTATGTAGTTCTAGTTTAGTAGCTTTGAGCAAAATTTCAACAACAAGAAAAATCTCTCATTGCAATTAAACCAACGCACCATGAATATGATGAATGAGTAATTTTTGTGGCACGATCTAGCACATGAGTAGAGAAAGTAATTTAGTTTTAGTTTCGCTCTTGTTCATTCCGACAACTAACGAATAAAATTTAGTTTCGTTGCCGGCTTCATGGACACGAATAATTCTGCCTGCTGTTTCCAGCAAGCATCAAGCAATGGACTGGATTAAAACATGATATCTGTTTTTAAACTTTTTTTGGTTTTGCTTTACTGAACTCTGAGTCTGAGTCACCAACACAAAACGAGTTTATGGTTTGTGTATTTCTTGCGGTTTTCAACAACGATTCGCGTTCTTTCATATTTATTGCCATTGACAAGAAAACATGAATAAAAAACTGCAAATTCGTTCAAATAAAACTAGAAATTTTCGACTAAATTTCCAAGGATGAAACAATTTCAAAATGACATGAAGAAGTATTTAAAACCCATCAAAGTGGAAAGATTTGAATTCCGTGCTGTATCACGATGCCACGCAAAGATAATCTATCGGAAAAATGCTGCATATAAAAAGTTAATGAACTTTGTATGCACGTAAATGACCAAGCAAGAGTCGAACGAGACTCGAGCAAACAAAATAATATAAAAACTGAGGAATGGCAATGGGAAATGAACGCAAACCGCAAAGTTGCACGCAAAACGAATTTTCCCTTCATTCACACACTTCTAATGATTTTCCATGCAACGGTAGTATTTTTGATGGGGAAAACTTCTCGTTCGGAAATTTTGCAGGATACTTGAATTCCAGCGAATTAAACTTTGTAGAAAATGTGAAATTACATGAAATTGCAATATGGTGCATTAAACTAAACAGCATGCCGTAAATTTTACTATACTACTACTCATCCGTATATTTCGAGAGAGGCATTTTCACGTTTCGCTTTATTACCATCAGCAGCATCAGGATGCGTGAGTGTTCGCGAAGAAACGGTGGAAAGTTAATGTGCATCTCTTCGCATCATCATCATCGTTCACTCGCATCTTCTTGACGTCCCGCACATCATTACGAAATTGAAAATAATATTTCTTCGCTTGCTAATCGTGACTGTTAAACCGAATTACCTTTGCACTTGCGATATATGACTTAAGACTTTAGTGCTCGTTGTGGAATGCTAATTAAAATCTTATTTTATCCTCGAATTAAAGGACCATTCAATATAATATCAAGTAGAAAATATACGTTAATTATTTGAATTAAATTTGGCTAAATTTTTATCAGAAATGAGTTGTACAAATTTATTTCATTGAATTTTTGCAATTTGGATAAGATAAGGGTCACAATTTATTGTTACATGTTCAACAGTCGACAAATATGGAATTTCTACTTTCTTCAACTGCATCCAGTATGAGACCACATGTTTTGCAAGAGGTGAAAGTCCCTCTTCAGATTGGACCACTGCAATATCAATGAATGAAAATCATTTCAATAATATGATTGCACATAACGGAAGCAAACGCGATTTTTTCAATTTTCAGGATTACCAAGGCTCCAATAATTGCGGTATTGAACGTTAACATGTTTTTATGCCGTAATTAAACGTAATTCGAGTGTAAATATTTTTACGACACTCGCTAACGAGCGGAAAACGCGGATCAATTAGGAGAGCACCAATTAAATTCCACAATGTTGGTTTAACATGCCAGACTATGGAGCATCATTCCATTCAATTCCCATCATCAAGTGGATGCAGTCGAGGCTCCATTATATTTAATGATTTTCCATATTCGTGGTTCGAGAGATCATGGAGCAAAACACTCAAAAATTGATATCGAAATTGTAAAAGAAAACAAGCCAAAATATTTCCTGTATTTTCAGTATAATCCAATAATTATTTTTTTCTGAAAAGAGTTTACTATACTCATTGAATTTCCGGTTACGAAAAATGACGATTAAATTTTCGGATTGCATAATATAACGACAAAATATTTTAGCATTTCACACTGAGATGTAAATTGTAAATATCAACAAATGTAAGTGATAAATATGTGTGAAATGCAATGTAAAATTTCAAGGTGATAGAAATCAAAGTAAACGCGTTGATAGCAAAATTTAAATGCAAAATTTAATGCATTGGAATGCATCGTAAATGTACACTAACAATCCAATAATTGCTGTGAATTTAAATGTCAAATAATCAATAACTACTAATAATTGGATTCAATTAACATATGGCAATAGTTATAAGATGCAAAAACTTTCAATTGCATGATTTTGCGATGCGTCAGCAAAGTTTATAATGAAATTACTTTCATCTTGTTCATACAAATGATATTCAGTCAGTTCCGTTTGGAAATTGTAAATCTTTTTGGCAAACGACTCTATTTTGGCAAGAACAAACATACAATAATAGTTCACAGCCATAAACAAGTCAAAACTTGTCCAACATCCGCATATGATTCGTTGAAACAACATGAAAGGCCGGCGAAGAAAAAAAAAAGAATCTAATCCTAAAAGGAATCAAATCATTTGTTGATTGAAAATTGAGAAGGTCAATGAAATCCGAATGTTTGATTGATGTTTCAAGGCAATGTAAAGTAATCAGTACAAAAATCTTCATTGAATTTACAGAGTGGAGTTGACTAAATTGTTTTTAAATCGATTGGTTGGGTCGATTCACACTAAACGTTTTGTTTACTCATACTCAATGCGTAGAGTAAACTACACGCTAATCAAAGGCTTGCACGGTTGTAAACTTATGGAAATTGTATTTTCATTGAAAACGACTCAGAGAAATCGCAGAGTGGGCGTACTTGATGGGTGTATTAGGATTGGGACACTTGCTTCATACATTGCGCCATTATGAGCATTGGCAATTTGTTCGTTCAAAATGCAGAAAAATGTGAAATGTAAATACCTGCGTGTGTGTGTCGAGCCGCGATCCGTACAAGAACGTTGTTCTCCGTCGCGTGCACACAGTGTGTTGTCGTTGATATCAATCCGAGAGTGCATGTGATAAGCGCGCACGTTCCTCCTTCAGCGATTGAACAATAGCCCGGCGCGCCCAACGCATCCGACACTCGCGCGTACTGCCACTCGACTGAGCGAGCGCACTGAGTCACTCGCAGGGGCGCCGCGTGCGAACGACTGCGGAAGGGACGCGAGCGCGGACGAGACGCGTCGTCGACGCGACGAGGAGAGCGCGCTGTGGGACGAGACGCGAGCGGCTGGGTGCGTGCGTGCGTGCGTTCAGCTTCCACATGCCGGGCGCGCTCGGTTTCTGCGAGGCGTTCGGTGCGGAATGCTCGGACGCTCGGGGAGCGCGCGCGAGATGCGGTGATGCAAGCGCGCCCGCTCGCACTGCGAGAGCGTCGCAGCACTCTGCTGCAGCGCACACTATTGTGCAGCGATGGATTAACGGTACTGTTCGTGACACAATTGCATTGACATTTTGTGTATTTGCGCATGGCGACATGTTCGAAACTCGTTTTTTCTTGTGTTGTATGTTTACAATATGAGATTTTTGCGACACGTTTTCTGAAAGTGCTACATGTTTTTGGAGCAATATATTTCTGTTTTCCATGAGAGCAATTAAAATTTCATTATGTTTCTTGTAAATGATACTGTTTGTTGATTTGCCAAATAATTTTTGATACATTAATTATAATTCATTATAGATTATTATCAAAAAATTGTTATTATGCAAAGCATTTTTTGTCATAATTGTTTTCTTTAATAACAAATAAATCTTTTCTGTAAACTATAATTAAATCATTTAATGTATATTTATACGTAATTTAATTAATTTTATAATGGATTTATCAAATAGAAGATATGAGCCAAATCAGATTTTCGAAAACGTGGAAACACGAATGAATTATTTTCTTGCAAAAATTTTGTTCATAATATTCAGTAACAAAATTTTCATAATACTAATTAAATTATCTGTTATATCACATAAGGGAAGATTTATTTTTCTACAAATTGCTTCTTATGAATTAGTTGAAAACTAATTTTATAAATTTGTAGACAATTTTCTTGTTAAATAAATACCAATAAAAATTTGATACATCTTTTGTATATTTCTATATTTATGAAAGTAAATATTCATATTAATAAGTAAACTTTGCACAAGTGCAACAAGCTTTCAAGCTTCGGGAAGCTTTCGATAACTTTCAGAATATATACGAACGTCGTATTTGCCTTCGATTTAAATCCTGTCTGAGTCAATGCAAATACGAAACATGCCAAAAATCCTTTTTCCTCTTTTTACCACCAACCAACTGCCTCCATATGCAAACCATATGGAAATGAATTACGCGAATATTCGTGAAATATAAAATCCCACTGGTAGACCCATAGATTTTGTCACATATCTGATAAAGCAAAGGGTTTGACGTTGAAAATATTATCATCAAATATGATCGCGCTGGCGTTTTTGGACATTTGAATTTTTTTCGGGGGTGTAATTTTATTGCGGCAAACAACTCAGAGAGTCACCCCGAGCAGAGAATTAATGAGGAGCGTGTACGAGAGAGCGATTCCTTCAATTAGATATCAAGCGTCATCAATTAACTTGCATAATCTGGCGTTATCATGCGTGCAGCAGGCGCACATGAACACATGCAAATTTGTGATTGTCATGATTCACTGCCCATTGCAACCCTCAGTTGACTGGGATTTATCATATAATCCCATTTGGGTTCAAATATAGAGTCAGCTTTTGAAATCAAGAAAAATACACCCAATTATTTGAAGAAATTTCCTAATCAGGTTGAATAACCCATTGTTATCTGACAAATTAAAGCGAAGATATATGTGAGATTATAAATAACTTGCATAAGTGGCATGAAAGAATGTCTAGTCTAATGGCAAATAATTGAACAGGAAAAATGTTTAATCAGAAACGAGCGAATTCCATCCAATCGATGCATGCTCTTCTCACGAGTGCTTCGTTGATGCATTTTATTACTTGTTTTCTCCATGTTGTGTGTGCTCTATGCTTCAACGCTTTTAATTTAAGATGCTGAACAGTTAAGAATAGACAATACACATCTACAGAGTGATCAAAAATTCAAATCTCAATTAAAATATCTGTAAATTCGCCTTAAAAAAATTCTTTCTAGATTTTGCTGTCATATTTTTGAATCAAAATCTAATGGTTGTCATTGAGACCACAAGGATATGAAATAAATTTTCTGAAAATACTTCGAAATTAAATCAATGCAAAAGATTGAAGAGGAATTTAATTCGTAATGATTAATATGGAACGCAATGTATCATTGAATGCCAGTCTAAATATAAAGTGAGCACATACTTCAAGTCTTCGTCCAATATAGACTGAGTGTTTAATTTCCAAAAAGTAGCCCAGACTTTCTAATTGTATCAGGACATAATTCACACTGTAAAATGCCGAAAATACTCCGCATATTTATTCCGAAAAAGCGACATCAACATAAACATACGGCCAGTCAACACCAACATTCATGGTTCGATGTCGATTAGACGCGTATTTTCGGAAGAATCATGAAACTGACTTTGGAATTGCCATCATTCACATCAGCCCGAAATGTTTCATCTTGCTCGACTCATTGCGAGAATCTCCTTGGATATTTTCTGGCGTACTTATTCATATTTGAAGCTTGACGTCTTCTTGCACGGCTTTTATTTTATTGACACTCGTAAAACGGTTGCATAAAGATGTTGGCCGCATAAGCAGCCCCCAATCTTCGCGAATATTCTGTGATTTCAGCCCCGGTTTGTGACTGTTAAGTGAGCGATTTCTTCGGGTTTGTCGTAAAAAATGAAAAATAAAGTAATACAACAAAAAACAAAGCAAAATGAAAATCGGAAGTGATCGGTCACATATTGCATCCCTTTTACGTTTTTTGTTTGCAAAATTTCAGAGATTTCAGATTTTATGATTATCTGTTTTCCTTTGTTTCTCCAAGAAAAAGTAACTAAAGTTGTATGAGTATAAAGAAAAGTTTAAGAAGTATAAAAAGAGACTGTATGATTGTTGAAATGTTCTTAATGATTTTTTTTTGATCAATTTAAAAGTAATTAAGTCAACATAATGATGACATGAGTTGAGAACTTGATGATCTTAAGAAATATGACAATTACTCAGATAATTATTAGGAGAAGCAGCACAGCTTGAAAGGAAAAATACTGAAGAAATATTTTGTGTTGAAGTTTCAAGTCATCAAAATTATTTCTTGTTTTGTTTGAAGATAATTTAATATCTTTGTTATTGTAGGAACATAACATGTTAAATTTAAACTAAAAAGTAATTGTCCATGGTAAAACTTTAATGAAAAGATTACCACAACATAAAAGTAAAAAAAAAGTGCAGACAACCCGGAAAATTAACAAAATTTCCCGGATTATTGGGCATTTCATTTTTAGGGGATGAAAATTTTCCAGCACAGTTCTGCCACCACTAATTAAACGACATGTGTGCCCCCTTCGTTAATTTGCTGCATCTCCTTTTTTGGTCTTTTTTTTTAATTTTTCATTTTCTCGGTTTCCGGCTCTTTTGTGCTGACTTCTGGGCTGTTGTTGTGTTTTAACTATTTGCCTTTTATATTTAATCGTCGACGTTTTATTCTCTTTATACAAAAGGGGACGATTTTCATATAACCGAGAAAGAAGCCCCATTCGTTAGATCTCTCCTGAGAACAATTCTAACCGCTTCAAATTACGGCCTCTCATTTCTTCCACTGCATTTTATTCCATCCCACTGAATGCTAATTTTAATTAAATGTTTTAATTAATAATGTGTGAGATATGAAATGTCTTCAAATTTAATTTATGCAATTAAATTAATATTGTTCTCAAAATACACAAAGTTGGTAAATATCTATGAAAATATAGGAGAAATTATAATCATGTATGTAGAATTTTATAATTCAATAAACAGTCTTTAAAATTTTTACGATTTGCGACTAATTTCAATTTAAAAATGCAACCAGAAAGGAAGATAATGTGAAATTAATTGCAAGGTCAATGACAGAAAATGTTTCGAGGGACCTTGAAATCACGAGACATCAAAGACAATAAATTAAGCTTTGTACTGCAGAAATCCCAGACGTTTGATTCCAACAATTACATCCTCCCCAAACACTCAGATTCCTTCTGAGATTCAAACCTGGGGAATCGACATTCCAGGAGGATAATTAATTAAATCCAAGAAGTTCAAATGGAATTTTTAACTTGAACAATTCAAATTAAATAATTTTCATTGAAATTAGAGAAACTCTTATTTTATCTAGATGCGTCAGTTAGTAAATGTGGTTGAACCCTTAAAACTTGCTCTCCATTATTTCACGTTAGTTCTCTTCAGCTCTAGGCTAGGAATGATGAATGATAAATGACAGACGATCGTCTCTCGTCGCTTCTGCTGGCGACTGGAAACGTTTTAAACTTGTTCACGCTTTCAGCTCTCATATTTAAACCCTCATACCCTCATTCTTTGCCTGTCCCCCGTGCTGGGACGCCATTTCGCGAGGGGGCGAAATTGGTCGGCTTGGACCACGAATTCTGCATACAGATGATCCCGGCTGAAACCGCCTCAGGCGGCACAAGTTTCTCTCGGATGTGTAACCTGTTTCGTGTCTACATTTCGCAGTTTGCATGGGGCTTCAGGTCAGGCCGAGGGGCGGCATCAATGTCCACCATTTTCGCACCCTGTGCCCGAAACTTTGTTGTTTCACGAGGCGTCATTACAGCAGCGACACGACAAAAGGGTCACTGGTGTAATCCATTATTCAAAACTTTTTTTGCGACCAAGAACATGTGCATGAAGTATTTAAGCCGACTTAAAATGCTGCTTAAATATAGACAACCAACCTTACTTGAATACATCTTGCTTGCAGATTCAACATAGAAGGATTTCTATATTGAAAATTTTACCATTACCTTCAGATGACTTTTGTGAATTCGTCGTCTTTTGTTTCCCTAATTAAGAGATGTCCAAAGGTGATGATTGGACACTTACCTGGAACAAAGAAAACAAAAAATTAAAATTACACTTCATAAAATGCATTCATCAAGTATGATTATCATCTGCTAATGATCTATATTCACTCAGAAACGCTGAAGAATGCAAAAAAGGGAAACGAGAATGATGATGAGAGAAAAAGGTACAAGGAACATGAAAGGAACCGGGAAGAAAAGCGAAGTCCCTTTGGATGCCCTGAAGCAATCTCAGTGAAATATCTGCGTGAAAAGCACAGATTGGTGCTTTATTCAGTCCGTTCTCAGCCATTTGAATATAAAGAATGGACAAAGAAATGGCGCACCAAACGAATGAATGAACCGAAGATCTAAGCAGGTGAAAGGCCGTAAAAATATTTTATCATCTCTTCTCCAATTTTTGGTGTGCCTTGAAATTTTCACGGATCTTCAAGCATTGGAAGTAAAACTTTTTATTCAAGTCTTATATTTGTTAAATTTATACTACAAAATTACGTTTTCCACAAATAATTCAAAAATCAATTTTAAAAACATAAAATCTTTCAAATCAATGTGAGAATTTTCTTGCAGGAGATTTCTTCGGAAATTCTAAAGATCCATGAAGTGATGTCATTGGAAAAATGCCAATAGCATCATGAACCATTGAGGGTGGATGAAGAGAAATTGTGGGGGCGGTTCGTGGCGAGAATGTCGTGCAAATTGCTACTGAAGGAATTAAATTCCTTTGTACACACATTGACGCTCGAGCAAAAAAATGAAGAGTGAAAAGAAGAAGGAGCAGAAAGAACAGTCTGAGGGAAAACTCAAGAAAGAAAAGCGTGAAAATACGTTGAAATTTCCCAAGAAAAAAGAAGAAGGATGAAGCATGGAAGAGGAGGAGCCAAAGGATAAACGTCGGTTTCTACGAGGTGCAGGATTTTTACTTAATTGGATTTATTGATTTATATTACGCCCTTGATGCAATCCCTGAAGAATTATACAGAATAGTAACCAATTTATTCACAGGATGTTCAACAAATCTTTTCAATTTTATGAAATGTCTTTGAATAAGGTTTTCCTCAAAAGGAAATTTTCGTTCAACCCATGTAGAAATCCAGAGGAAAATAAAGAAAAACTGCATGTCCATTGAATTGCACCACGTTATTGAATCCTCAACACAAAGAATGGTCATTGCTCGTGTCAGAGATCACATAAAGAGAAGATGGAACACGACGAGGAAATTCAATAACATTCCAAGAGTGTTTCCGTTGAATTTCATTTGCTTTTTTGGCAATGAAATTCATGCAAAATTGATGACTCCTCAGGTATAGATTCAGGAGATAACCTGAATTAGCCAACATTAATCGCCAAACGTCAGTTCGTGGTAACATCACCGTTTAGATTAACGTCTTCTATTCGAGGGTGGTATTCGAACAACTCTAAACTTTGCAGACAGTTGTGGGTTTTGCCCACCTCCTTCGAGATATTGTCCGTCGTCCAGCATCCCATCCGATCCTGTGGTTTGCTTTTCTTAGCCCAAAACTTCTTAGTATAGGAATGCATCAGCGGAATCTCCCAATTGTCCTGAATGTGGTCTACCGCTTCTGGAGTAGATATCCTTGTGTTCGTGTTGGTCAATGTTGGGTATATAATTGCTCATGATATGGGCAATGTTTTATCATCAAGGAGATTAATTATATTAAAGTACAATCAAGAATAAGAGCGTCTAACAAGATTAGGACAAAGTTCGATGCAACTTTTCCAGGATAAGAAAGTTGGGGGAAAACTCGAAAAGACCAAAATTCATTGGTGTATTGCAATTTTTATCTGAGTAATTATTTTTTCAATAAGTAACAACTCAGAAAACGAAACATGAAATTGTTTAACTTTTTTTTGTAAATTTTCCTTACTCAAAATTATATTTAAATACATTAAAAGAAAAATGGAATTTTTCATTTTTCCTCTGATGAAAAGTATCATAGAGAAGTATCTTGGAAAATGTAGAAGATATTGGATAATAATTGCGAGCATGCAATTTTCGTGAAAATGCATCAATTTAGTCCTTTAACAGGATTTGAAAAATGGGGAGCAAAAATACCCCATCGAATGCAGTGTAAAAGTATTCGAAGCATATATATTTGAGACGAAATAGCCGACACTATGATATTTTAAGTGAATTTTCGTTGCATTTACGTTTCGCATTGTGTTCCATTCAGACGACTTGAATGTCGAGTATATCAAGAAGTATTCCCAAAGCAATTTCGAGCGTGTAACTCGACAATGTCTTGCATCCAACAAGGAAAGAATGCCCGCATGTGAAGAAGATGAAGAAGACTAAGCGAGACTACGTTTTCCGCATAGGAAATTCGTCTCATCGATCGATCGATTTCGTATTTCCATCGGAATTGTAAGAGTCTCGAAATTGCATTCAGAAACGCATTGAGATGAATGGATCGAATCTTCGTCAGTCGTCTGCATTTATGGGGCTAACATAGCAGCACTTTTATGTTTTATTTGGCTTCGCTTGACTTGGCGTTTTCCTTTCAGACATTTAAAAATTTCGCACCCATCAAAACCAACGGTAAAGGTCACTCACTGGATGTAAAACGTTGAGTCAAGTTTAATTGCTCGTAAATTCGCAGCAAAAACAAATAGTTGGAAAAGAGCAACCGCGAACATCCGTGCATGGGGAAAAGTTGGAAAAATGCAAATTAAGTTTTAATTAAGTTTTCCTACTACATATTAATTTATAACTTCAGCATTCATGTCTGATGTCTGCGTGCACTAAAAATGCACCAGCATCAAAAATTCGTATGCAAATCGACTGGGAATGAAACAAAATGCGAAATGAAAAGTTGCATTTGTTTTTGAATGCTCAATTAGTTGAAGTTCCTGAAGGGAAAATTAAAATATGAAGAAATCCAATCACGAATATAATTTCAATTTGAAACGACTTGGAGTTTCTTGTTTTCTGTTTTGGTGAAGCAACAATTTTCCGTTTGCGTGTTGGCGATTGAAAGCCAATGAAATCGTAGAAGACAAGTCGATGGCAATGAAGCAAAAGAGCAAAGGGCAATCCTCGACGTATGGAAACCCCAGCAGATAGCTGCAAAGGGCGGCAGATAAAGGCACCTTTGGGGAAGCTTCCGAATCAATCAGAGTGTCAATTAGTCGTGTACTAGGGTTCAATTTCATTCATCCCTTCGACCCATTGCTATCAGACACCTCCAGAACCAAGGGTGGAATTGTGGAATTAATTAAATCACTCGTTATTTGAATTGATGTAGAAAAAATGTTACAAAGTATTTTTTGTTTGGAAAGTCTGCAATTAAAACTGCGCTTTGTTTGTTGCATTATCCTTGGAAGAAAATAAGACACTAGGGAAACAAAGGAAAATGAAAAATCTTTGTAGCTGAAAGGATATTTCCCACTTGAGAGCCTTCGAAGTGCAGTAATGAAAAATGCAAGCAGAACAATAATTATGGAGTAAATGAAGACATGGTGGATGAATTATATCCTAGAAGCATCTTCAAAGATTCATTGTCTTTCTAAAATTAGAAAAGCTTTTGTTCATGATTATTTTTCAAGATGGATTTTCAATTGCAATTCTATCAGCAACAAATTGCATGTTTCAATAAAGGGGAAATTAGTCGACTCATTTCATTTACAGTAAATTCCATTTTGAATGTCCCGCCAAATTGCACCGGAAACCCCCCTCGATGCCATTAAGCCATTTAGCCAGTGGCTATAAAAACTATAAAAATAATAAACAGGACTCGTAATGTCTTTCTGATCGACCGTTAAGGAGGCGATAAAAGTCTTTATATCCTTCCTTTTCTCCTCCTTACGCTTTGCAATTCCCTATTCATCGCTTGGACCATCGATGGGACGTTATCCTTTGTCCTTGCAAGTAGCTTCCGACAACAATACGCTGTAAATATGATCTGGCAGGCTTTTAAGATAA
>JARJDZ010009030.1:0-10268 GCA_030264555.1 Aleochara sp. GC000083 | reverse complement strand
AAAGGCAAGCTTGATCCAAGCTTGAACCGATATGGATTAGGCTTGGCAAGCGTTACATTCTACATTGGTTTTATGTTGGCAAATTACATTGATCCAAGCTTAATGTGCTACTAGGGATAATGGACAAAACATTGGACAAGTAGCTGGTAAAATATGAGTAACTGATAACTAAATGAAAATAATTTTGAATATAATAAAAACAAAATAAATTGATTCCTTGATAAGAAAGAACGACGAAAAATAAATACATATGGAAAGTATAAAAAATTGATTCAGAATTTGTTTTCCCATGAAAACATGTGAACAATTTTCCATCTTTAGCAATAAAGCCACGTGAATATGTAAGGAATGAAGATAAGCAATTGACATAAATCGCAATAAAATGAAGACTGTGAAATAACTTAAATTAGATACAGTTCTAAATAACAAATTAGAATACCTACGTAGTTTAGGTTTTAGATTTTTGAAATTCTCAACATTAAAGGCAACTGAAACCAAAGTCAACAAAAAATATTTGTCATGGCAGAGTAAACTAAAAGGTGACAGTTGAAGATAAGCCATTTTCTAAAACTTTCAGTTTTAAATGAAAATTTCCGTTCAAAAGCTGACACTGGCAAGTAGTTAATTGCATAGAAATCCGCATTAATCCAAAAGACATTCTCGCAAAGTGATGCAGGTTTTATTAAGCTGCACCGCTTCGATGAAGTCGCATTACAACCGCATAGTGCTCCATTTGCTCATTCCATATGAAAGTTGGAAAAGTTATAAAATCGCCTCCCACCCAACTGCACAAATTTTCCACCAGCGTCAACAAGCACTGTATTTGAGTATTTATATTGCTCCAATTCCAATCCAAAAAATACGAATTGTACGAATTGTTAAAATATACTTCACATGGAGCAAGGATTTGCACTCGATCGGTGCGAGCAAAAGGAAACATGGAGGTCCTACCTACGACCTGCAATATTGCGGAAAATCGTCTACGATGCGTACACCGTTCGCATCATCCTCGTCTTTGCACTCCGTTTGCAAGGCGAGCCCCGTCTTGTGGTTAATAATTCAAGCAAGGCCATTCAATGCCTTCCGCCCAATCTGCTTCAACCTCAGGCGAGGCAAGTGTAGGAAATTCGGAGAGTTTAGCTATCATTGAAGTAAAGTTAGTTGTTGGGCCTAGGACCTTATACCCGTTACTCGAGGAAGGTAAAGCAGGAAAAAGAAGAACACATTTCGAATTGAAAATCTCGATTCGAATGGTTACGTTTCGCGTTACCGTGTTGGGTAAGGTTGCCTTTTAAAATATTTATCCAACTGGCAATGGCAAATTGAATAAGGGAATTCAAATCCCACAAATGCTTCCAAATACTCGCACCTTCCGGCCATTTATCAGCAGCAGCCACTAAATGACGAGCAGGCAAAACACATTTATTATAATTATGCGCCAGTCGTAATGTACACATTAAATGCGAACGTGCATGCAAAGCAAACGTAAAAGCAAACACCAAATGCGCGATTCTCAAACCGTGTTTCATGGCACGCTGGATTTCTACATATCATATATAAGAGCTTGGTGGAAAATGAAAACACTTATAATTATTAAATTAAACTTCAGATGTTATGGCTCAAACAATATATTAATTTGATGTTTTCCGTATCATCAAAAAGCTTGAGAAATCCGGTATTGAACTGATTAGCTCACTTTAACAATTACGGAGTTGAAACGATAAATTATCACTGAGGGCTATTAAATCTAAGAAGTATACTATATATATTCATTATTTAAACCATCCTTTAAGCTATTAATCTTATTTTATTTTATTGTTTTATTATTTATTTTATTAATCTTATTTTATGTATAAAATATACATTGGTTCAACAAAGTTTATGTTTTCTAGTCAGAACCTAATATTCCTTGAAATAATACCGTATTTCTGATATCGGAAATGAAAACCGGGAATTGCTAACTTTCTTACTGGATTATTAAATCACAGCAAAATAGAATTAATTCGATGAAACCTGCTTAAATTTTTATATAATAGTTAAGATTTTATGTACTATAAAGACATTGCTTTCTAATTTTATGTTATCACTACTTCCGAATTTTAGATTTTTTTATGGGGCCAAATTAAATGCGCATATTTCGAAAAACTTCAGTATTGCATCCATTAATAAGTATAATTATATAATTCCAAATATATAAAATGAAAAATAAACAAAAAACGCATTTCCATAAAAGTCCACTAAAACAAAATTACTTGAATTCGTGTTTGTATGTATTTTTGAAAGAAGTTTTATTCAATTAGTAGTATCGTCAATAGCTTCATATTAGAATTGATGATACTGAATTTGAGTATTAGCTAATCCTGGAATATAATTTGCGAAAATTCGTCATCTGACATCATGGCCATATTTAACAATAGTTATTTATGCACCAAGAGAATTAAGTGACGCTTTGTTCCCGAAACTGTAAGTAATGTTTGAGACGTAGCCGAAGGGCGAGTACAAACCGCCTTTAATTCTTGAAATGCATACAATATTTTTCTCCCAACCCTCAAGGTCTTCCGTATAGTTTTTGAAAATAAATCCACATTTTAAGTTGTATACTTGACATTCGCTATATTCATAACTCTAAATTGATGTTGACATACGTGATAAATTGACATTTATAATGCGCAAACCATTGTGTTGTTATGGAAATTGTTGTTTAATTCATTTATTGATATCCCTTTCCGGTACCTTATTCCCTGAGAAATCCAGTTTAGTGACAAGTGAGAAAAGCTATTTATTTCCCTCCCTTGTTGAATAAAGCTCATCTAATAATTTTATTTTATGTTCTTGATTTTCTTGTTCTTGATTCTTTGGTTGTAAATAATTTCCAGTATCAAAACCGTACCCTTAATAAATATAAACACCCTAATATTGATTTTTGGATATTCAATACCTGGAAGCGAATACCACCCATGGGTAATATCGGCATTGTTACTTTTTGTTATTATCTTGAGTACATTGAGTGCAGGAAAAAAGGAAAATGTTATCCTTTCCATTACCTTACTGTGGAGGAAGATATTGTATATGACCAATTACTTATTGTTTAAGGCACTGGTGGCGATCCTAAGTGTTGTCAGTGGTATTTTATTCACAGGTCGGGATTGCCAATGTTATGCTTATTTTTAGCACATTCATACAGCGAAAAATACAAAATTATTATATGCGAGCTAGGACAAAAGTGAATTGTTCACTAGGTTATTTCATAGTAAATAATTTATTTTTATTGTACTTTTCACTCATACGAATATTCGTAATTTATAAAAATGCAAAAGAATACAATTTCAGTACATAATCAGAATAAATATCAGTATTTAATGCCGTTTTTGTATGATTATCCTACTCTCCTCGGAAGAGACCAACAAAGAAGAAGATGAAAAACAAGAGGACATGTAGGGAACGATCAACTGACCAAAACAAATGATGTCACATCTAGCATCGTGGTAACTGCGTGGACAACTAGTCCTGGACTTGACACCTAATTAGGACTCGGATCCCATGCTATCGTCGTTTGTCTCCTTCAAATGCCATTGTTGCCTAATTAAGTGTATGTGCAATAAATATCCTTGCTTAATAATATAACAAATCGAATTAAGGACAATAAAAAGAGAAAAAAATCGAAAAGAAGGTTTAACGGGGCCGTTTTCCTAGTTTTGATATTATCCAAATTCGATAAACGTTTGGGCTGGCACATTTTGATTATGTTTGCCAAACCTTAAAATCTTGATACCTTAGTAACAATAGCACTTTATTTTGTGAGGTGCCATTCATTTCTCCCACTTGTAGAAAAAAATAAGTATTTATTTTTTTCCACTTGTAGAAAAATGTACGTCACTGATTTGACAAGTGAAAAATATTCAATTTTTGTCACGTAAAACACGCAGAGAAAATGCAACATTATACGCTCCAGTAAGATAAAATATGTTTTTGTTGCATTTACACAAAGATTTCGTAATAAAAAATAAATATCAAAATTTTGAAATTTAGGACATATTATAAGTGATGGGTCCTATAACTTTGAGATATATAATTTTTTCTAATTTTTACTAGTATATTTCATTAAACACTAATTATTCAATATTCTTAAATTTAACTTGAAAACTTTCATACGAAAATTTCTAACCCTCATATTTGGCAAGTTCATTTAATTGTACACACAAAACCTGAGTCAGTTGTTACCAACCTGCTCATATTTCACGAAATTCCACTTTGAACAAAAACAAAACTAATTCATTTCTCCCATTGTCGACGCAAATGGACGGTTCGTGTGTCAAACAGAGGGTTGAAAACTGTTTCAATTTCAGTGAACGGCCCCGACTGTTGACGGCGTTCGTTTGGCACACGTTTTACACGTGCCTTATTGCCCCAACGTCCGCATCATCGGGGTGATGATGATGATGATGATGGCCATGCACTGATGCACCCCCGCATCCATCTGTTGCGCGAGCCAGCCAGCAATTAATTGCCACAACAGTTGTTGTTGGTTGCTGGTCGTTGTTGCGGGGCGATTTCTGCATGGCTACGTTACGCATTGATGGTCATTAAAGTGGGACGCGCACACTTGGCGTGCGTCGCCAACGTCGGCGTCGTCGACTGGATACGCAAGAGTGGGTGCTTCATTACGATTAGGGGTGCGTTATCGGAGCGGCGCGGCGCGTGCACACATTCTTCGACGTCTTTTCCGGCTTCCAAATACATAGATAGACATATCGGGCGGAGGAGCTAATAAAGGAGCGCACAGGTCGGTGATGGTGCACGATTGTAGGTGGATGCTGCCGCATGGGATTTTAATTGGCTAGACACCTGTTGGAGTTGGTTGTGTATCATTTCGTCTTGGGTTTCGTGTTGGGTTGTTGCAAATTTTTAATCAAGGAGAGGAAACATTTGGTGGCCTTCAAAGTAGGCAGTTTTCGTACGGGAAATTTCAGTTTATTATTTAATTTTCAAAAAATATTTTTCAGAATGTTTACAGATTGATTTCCTTTACTTTTTTCACTTTTTAACGTTAAGGTTTACTGTACTTATTAATTAATTAACTGCCATCATCTTTTTATACAATAGTTGATAAAGGATTAAATTACCTCTAAAAGTTTAAAGTTTTTTACTAATTGTAATTTTTAAAGTTCCTTATCCTTATTAAATTTTTAACTTTAAAAATATGATAAGACCTTTTTCTTATTATAATACAATTTAAGAATTCAATAAACCATGAGTAAATTAACTTAAAAATTGAATATGTTGAACGTTTGGCTACCAATATATGACAGTTCGCTAATAATAATTATAATTTGCATGTTTTATGCAATTGCCACTAGTTAAAAGTACGATAAAAATAATTGGGGAAGTTGGGAAATACTTGGTAAATTTTTTGTTTTATTTTTTGATTTAATCAAGAATGATTCTGAACAAAGAGAATGCCAAAGATTATGACTCAAAATTTTGATTTTGGGTTTGATCTTATAGTGTTGATCTTTTCTGACATTATTTTTAGTACAAATTGAAGTATTTAAATGAAAATAATAATTAATTAAATATACTTTCCAATGCAGTTTCTTATAGGAAATTTTGATTTTCAGTTTTTGGTTTTTAAGCAGCACTTTTCGGAATGGTTACAGATTGCCATTTTGCACTAGTTCAATTTCAAAGTTTACTGCATTAATTATCAGTTTAACTTTCATCAACGTCTTATAGTGAATGAATATTTAGTTGATTACTAAATTATTAATTTAATTCTAATACTCAATAGTTATATTATCAATATTTAAGGGTTTGTAAAGTAGGTAATAATTATAATTTGCATGATTTTATAAAGGAATACTAAAAATTGTCATTAGATAAAAGTACGATATAAAAAAAACTGGGGAAGTTCGAAAAATTGGGAAATATTATTAGTTCGTTTCTGTCCAAAGTTTAAAGTATAAATTTAAAATTTTGTGCTTGATTTGGAGCATTGATTTTGTAATTTTATAATACCAGTAAGTATATGTATGTATAATGATTAAATATCTCTACTACCCAAGATCCTATAGTTTAATTAATGTCTAATTGTTGTACATTTCTATTTTTTTTTATGAAAAATGATTTATATACTTTTTTGACTTCAAATTAATTAGTTGATGAAATATATTTTAACTGTGTGATTTTGAATCTTTGAAAGAATAATTTTAGAAGCAAAGCATCGTATGATAAATTATATATTTTTCGAGTAATAATTATTATTCATTTATCGTATAGCTATCGATCGACTAACTTACTTACGTACTTACTATGCGTATTACAAATGTGAATGATTAAATATTATCCACATATCGAATAAGCGAAATACAAACTTTATTCTACAAGTATTTTACTTAAGATTAATATTAATAACAATGCACAAGTTAAAGGGTTGGTAACTATGGTTTCAAATATTTAAAGTTTTACCAATATAGTTATAATTTGCGACGTCAAACAAGATATTGATGATTTACTTGTGGTATCTCACATTTGATACTATAAATTGTAGTAACAATTTTGGATTTTGTAGCTTCTTGAACCATTGACCAACTTTTCTTCATAAGATAAAACATTAAATATCACACGTGAACGAAATGCCATTATAAATTCGCGAAATTTATAATTTTTCATTTGTCACATTTACAATATAAACTACTATTATACTATAAGCAACAAAGTTTATCAATAAACATTTTACATACTGAAACATATGTTATTGTTGTTTCATATCACATATGAAACATAGATTTTGACAGCATATGGTGTGATCCTGTATCTAGTTTTGAGCTTTAGGTGATAAATGCTCACCCCATTAGTCACGTTTAAATTAAACTAGTTTTTCTGTGCGCGCTTGAAATGAACGTTTTGTTTCACTATTAGGGCTCGTGCGCCCCGATAAGGAATTTTTATGTCTATCCCCTTTTGCTAGTTGGACGTAACAGGCCTTCCATATGTTCGTCGTTCACCAATTTTAGAATCCGGAGGTGTTGGTCTCCAGTCTGCATCTCTGGGCTAATGTGATGGCTTTGGCTTTTAATTTATGATGTTAATTAATTTTTTGTCAACCTATACCTGCCATCATGATCACTAATGTTTAGCCAAGTTCAATTTACACTTTGCATACCTTCTTTTTAAATTTCCGGTATGGTTAATCATTCAATATTAGTGTGTCAATGATCTTTCTTATCACTTTCCTTTGGATGTATAAAAATTCCCATTGATAAGGTGAACTTCAGTTAACTTGATTAAATCAATACATATTAGAGCATTTCCTGTTAAAGATCTCTGAATATTAAATTCATCATTTTGTTATCATATGTAAATGCACAGAGAAATCTTTTTAAATATATAATTTACTTCAGTTGAAAGTTCCATAAATTAATGTAATTTTGTTAATTGCGATAATTAAAATAAAAATTGTATAAATATTGGAGTTATAAATTAGTGTGAATTTCAAATTTAAATTTATAATGAAATGCTTATTTTAATTTGTATTTACGAATGTTTATAAAGGTTAAAATTAGGGTTGAAACAATTATCATAAGAAGCAAATTTAAATTTGAGTTCTGAAATTGAATTCACTCACACTTTTATATAATATTTATTTTATATAATATAATTTTCCTTTCATGTTTTTGAAGAAACTCTAACTGTTGATAACTTTTTTTCTCTTGTGACCAATATTGATGACAATACACGATATAAAGTGCTGGTTATTATGATTATTACTATTACGATATTTTTCCTTTTTCATTTGACATATTATACATTTTTTGACTTTTTGGAACATTATCAGAACTCTTTCTTCTTTGGTAAAATCAATATGAAAATTCAATAAATGTTTAAAATTGTTCTCCATTGTTATATTGGTAATACTAATCAAGTAATTATTTATAATTTTACCTTTCTATACATGAAATATGGCAGACTATAATGCAATGGAAAATATTTTTCATAATTTCTTTGAGAAGGTGAGATTTTTTTGGAAATAATAGTTTTTTTTTAATATTTTATTTTGTAAATATAAATATTTCCGATAACGGTTTTCTAGCTTCTTGTTTGACTAATGCAAAATTTAAATAATTTTAAATATCAATTATTAATTAGTGTGAATTAAAAGTATGAAGCTTAAATATTCGACTATTTTAAACTAAAAAACTAATTAACTATTTAAACGTATTTGAACAAATAAAAATTTCCACTTTTTTATATCCATTTCTAAGTATAACAGTCATTGATAAATTTTTGTGAACATTTATTATTATCACATTTTTTAGCTGACCAACATTTACATATTTATAGCTGAGGAGAAGTATTGAATTTCATTGGGCATCGATTTTTATGGCGACTTTTATCGTTTATGTCTTAATGCCCATCGATATTGCCGCTATAATACGAATGTTGCTACATATTTTCCAATACGGATCGACCGCCTCGGAAGAACCCCACGAAGAAGGTGTCCGGTTCGAGCAGCATCGAAGAGAACAAACAACACAAGAAGAGCAGATCGAAGAGATCGTTGTCACGTTGACCGCGCGCGTCGTCGTTGATGGCTGCGGTCGCATTGACATTAGCATGATTATGAAAAGGATACGCACACATCGAACGGAATCCGGAAAGAAGAATGTGGCATCCGTGTCACATACAGGTATTTACAGAAATATATGGTGTCGACCGATGAATATAACACATAATTTATGCAGCCGATAGGTGTCAAGAGTCGAAGCGAGCCGGGCATGAAAGAATCAGTTAAAATGTTAACGAGATAATTCGGATCGCGTGTGGGCTCCACTTCGGTCGATGAGTTGGTTGGACCCAGCTCCAGATCGGATTGGGCGTGCGAAATATTGCTTCAGGTGGAAAGAGAGCGTTCGTTCGATTTTTACCTCTGATTGTAATCGACGATCGCCGATCGGAAATGTGTAGAGAAAGAGTGGTTGGCACCCACATGAAGAGCGTTCTTCGCCGGAATGAAGTTATTATCGATCGATTGCTTTTAATTTTTGGCGCACGTGTCCGTCATGATCTCCAAAGGATTAAAGATTAAAATCCAATATTGAACGCACCTGGCAAAAATTATAGTGATGGATTCAACTGTAATAAAAAGTTGATTTGTAGCTTTATTTACTTTTTGATTTCTTTTTGATGGTAAAATATATGAATTTATTCATTCACTGTGAAAGAATACATTTGTTATCAATATTGCAGTTATAATTCTAAAATTAGCTTATTGTTGATTGAAAGGAAAAAGAAGGTTGATTCGCACCAAAGAATTTTTTTTCGTCGTTCTGTAATGAAATTGGAAAATACTCATTAATATTAATCATAATCGCGAATTCCACTAATTAATGTAGTTGCAGTTCCAATTTAGTTTGCCTATCAATCTTCGCAAGGATAATAGTTGAAGAGGAAGAATGAAGGGAGCAGACTTTTGTAATATGAAAAGACCTGTAAACAAATCCAGCCCAATGTCTGGTTACAATTGTAGGTTTTTACTAGAAGGTTGCTCTCAACGGTTTATCCAGAAGTTAAAGTACAATTGTAATGATTGCACTCAAGACTTAGAAGATTTTCTATGAAATTGTAGTTGAATCCAAGCATTGAATAAAGGAGTATTCTCTCAATGATCGAAGATATCCTGTTGAGCTTACATTTTGGATTGGATTGATTTAGCTAGTTTCCGACTAGAGAAAAGAATATACAAGTAAATGGTATTGATGTATTGTATTCCTATCACCAAATATTGTTAACTTTTTGAGGTTCATTTTTCGTTTCGCAGAAAGATAAAGACGATCCTTCTATCCTGCATATTTGCAGGATAAGTTTTCTATAAAAATTATATTAAAACTCATGAAAATTAACGACGTTTACGGTTTTCCCAATTAGATAAAAAAATGAATAATGTCAGTCTACCCATGTTGAATATTTCAATCAACTTTATTTTCATTTATTTTTACTTGGTATGATAAATTGTAAGATTTGATTTTCTTCTGCCGTCACATTTCCATAAGTTTTCTTTGATTGAATGAATTCGCCTAAAAATATATATTTATTTTTTTTGTGACAATGGAATCCTATTTGAGGTGTTCCGATTTCGTAAAACTAGGATTATTACTATCGTGAACCAAAATAATTTCACGGTCGCCAGATACAAGTATCATTTATTCACAATACGGTTTCGGAAGAGAGACCCTCTCTTCTCCCCAGCAAATCTGTAACTGGCAATTCTG
>JARJDZ010009028.1:0-34541 GCA_030264555.1 Aleochara sp. GC000083 | reverse complement strand
TTATTTACGCCACAAAATTCAACTCTGAATAAACTTTCCTCACTAAACTTGTTATGCAGAGGCCATCATTTTTCTTGTTGCAAAACCGTAGAAGATAAACTCCCAACATCTTGAATCCCTACTAAATTACAAATTTCTTACCAAAAAAATTTAAAATTGTAACTGGTTCCCAATTAAATTTTGATACAATATTGATTCCAAGTGCAATAAACTCATAAACACCCCTATAATTTTTGAAATACCTGTGTGCCAGGTGCAAATCCACAAGATATGGAGTCAAATCACCTTCTTTAACATTCCCCATCGTATAATAATTCATCATTTCTTCCTCATCCTCAGTGTCATTGTTCCTTTCATCGTTTGCTTGCTTTATGTCCACGTTTTACACGCCTTTGTCGCTTGTGTGGTCAGTGGCTGATTGTGTCGCATGCATTTTTCTTCTTCTTTGCTGCTCATTGATGCTAAAAGCTGTAAGTAAAAACCGGTGACGTTGGAAAGCAAAATGTATAACGGCGTAATCTGAAATTTGCCGAAAGAGCGGCTGCAAGAAGATGAAGAACTAAAGTAAAATATTTACGAGCAGGTAGTTTTCGGTTGAATTTTAAAGAACTTGTTCGGCTCTCAGCTTCGTGAAGATCCTGAATGCTGAAGAAACTATGTATACCTGCGTACCACTTCTTTAAAGTTCTCCGGATTCTTTTTGTTTAGTTTCGGGTTGTTGCTTGCAAGTTTCCAATCTGTTTTCACAATGTTTGCGAATCAGTCGATACGGGTCGACCAAGAATTTTCAAGAACACTCAACAAAATGTTTGGAATTCAATGTTTTCAGTAAGTTTTTATTTCTTACATCGATTGATTTACAAAATTCATTTCCATCGAATAAATATTTGTTTCATAACTGACTAAAACAGCAAACTAGGAAAAAACACAATAGGATATCAACATTTTAATCTGTACAAAGCAGTGCATGTTGTAAAATAAGTTATTTGCAAAACGTCCTTGAATCGTCAATTCGAACCTAACATGTTAAACACGAGTAACTCATGAAAGTATTAGGCGACTCAGTCGTAATTTAGCGCTAAAACGTGTAATATGACATTGCAAAGTTACAAAGTGCAAGTGTAAATCATGTACCATCATATATTTTCAATTATGACACTACTTTATTTGCACATTTGACCATGTTCGTGTCTAGTTTTGCGGATTGTTTATAAATTTCAAGTTGAACTTGAAGAAATAAAAGAATGACATTCACGCTTGATTAAATAACATCTTAAATAAATATCAATACCCACACTTGAAAATACAAAAAAGTGCGCAAAACAAGTTTGTTGTTGTAGTTACTACTTCAATATTTGATCAAGTTTTGCGCAACTATAAGCGGAAATAATTAACCAACCCAATTAACAATAACTGAATTAGTTAATCAAATGTTATATTGAGACAATTGCTAAAGCATAAAGCGAGGCAATGACATTACATTCAGATTGCAACGACCGGAAATCGTAATTGCGACTAATTAGCCATCAGTGCTAGTCAACTTGTTTGAGACAACAAAGTGATTGAAATAATTTGCTATTGTCAGACAGCAATTGGATGATATTTCCTGAAAAAATATACATTTTGTATAAATAATTACAAAACTTACCATTGTAAATAAGTTAATAAAGTATTAATAATCCAAAATGATGCGGGTAAAGTCGAAATCCGTTTTAATATATTCCAATGAGATGTGTGGGTGTTCTCGAGCAACAAATTCACTTAACATCCAATTCAATCGGATAATTGATGGTAATGTGATGGCACTTTCGTTAATGATCACAATTGCATCCTTATCACAAGCGCGCGGAATCAATGAAAACCGTTATGCATTTTATCAAAATTTATTTGTTTGTTTACGTGTCCGGCCGGCCACCGGTCTTTCTATCATCTATTATTCATTCATTCACTTCGATTATTCCACACAAAAGCGTCGAATTCGTCGAGTCGTACTCCAATGTTCCTGCTGAATATTTATGCGCGCTTACAGCTAGCACTTACTGATAGCCCGCTCGTGTTTTACAACTTAAGCAACATCGGCGCGCCAATCTTTTCGCGTCGGCAGAAAAACAGTTTCGCGACCGGCACCCGCTGGACGGCTTCGCATGTTGAACTCCTGCTTGCGAAACGCGGTGCAAACGACGAGCTTGCATTATGCGAGCCGCAAATCAGGCCGAACTATCACTGACATCATCGCAGCCGCTGCGGACGAGTCACCACGAAGCGAACCGCCGGCACTCTATTCGAATTGATGCAAACCTCCGAGAGTCTAGGCGCTCGTAGAAGGCGTCCGTGTGGTGGAGGTACAACATTCTCTGTTCATCTCTCCGGAGCGACAACAATTTCTCACTTCCTTGTTGCATACGCGGCCGGCACTTTGTTTGCACCAGGCCTTCTCCAAGCTATTCAAATGCTCGCATTCACGCGTTGAGAAATTGCCGGTTTCCATCCAGTTGCAACAATCAACGGCGTCCCCCAAAAATCGGCCATCCAGTTAGACTCGATTCGTTGCTCCCAATTATCCACACTAAAACTACCCCACTAAGTCTAAAAGTCGACGAAACTTTTTTCCAAGTTGTATATATAACGAATTTGTCGTTAGACTGGAATTTTCCAGTAATATCAACTATTTTGTGCGCTGGATACAACCAGCAGCACGTTGAATGCCAATTGTGAATGCTTCATTCAACAATGCGAGCGCAAACGAGACTTAAGCGGTTTTCTTTTTCGTCTCTTCTTCAGCTCCAGTCCTCAATCTGCTCGACAGCCCTCCTTTATTCGTTGGTCTCATTTGCCTCCTTTTCCTCAGCCTGCATTGCTGGTAACTTTCTGCACGCAGCAGAAAGAGAAGAAGCAATCAAAGCTGCCGGGAATACTTTTTGGATCCTCCCACTACATGCTCGTGTTTCCAGGGGTTTGCTTCTGATTTTGCGTGTGGATGCTTCGCGCACATGTTAGTTTTTAATGTCTGTCGTGCTTGGAAGTTATTGCAAAAAGTATTTCAGCAGTCGTCTGCATTCCTGGCGCTTGTTTTTCATTCCAATTGGAATCGTTGTCGAGTCTAATTTGATGGAATCCACGTGGAATTTAAAATTCTAGTTTCCTAAATTAGAATTTGAAGAGATAAAAATTTAATATTAAACAATTCATGCCAACAGATAAGATGGTAATTTACATATTATTTCGTTTAGTCCGCATGAGAGAATATCCTTGAACCCGCATGGTTCAACAAACACATTTTCAATTATAAGGGATTTAATTTATGGCTATTGTGTAGGTCTGCCTTGTGTTGTGAATCGTTTAGCTTCTGAATTTAGTGGGTCAATGGTTAACAGATAAATTGGTGTTAATATTTTAATTTTATTACTTGAAGCAAACAACACGTGCGTTTGTTTTCCTTTTGTTAGTCACTGATTAATTAGTATTTGATTAAACTATACTTAAGCATTTTGAATCATGTATTAATATCAGTAATTGAAGAACTTCAAAGTTATTAAATAATGATCAAATTTACCAATAATTCAAAAACTTAAAACAATAGATTCATATGATAAGTTTCAAGCAGAATAATCATATTTATTTATCAATTGTAGCAAATATATAGATGTATTCAATGTAATATAATATAAAAATAATTAAGTACCTACACGAACATACTTAAGTGCAGTGAGAATATGGTTTCATTTCTATGTATAATTATAAACTTATCTACGTTAAATGTATTAAATTACGCTTTGGAATCGAATATTTGTAAATAAATAAGTAGCTTCTAATATATGAATATAAATTATGTGTGCATAAATAGATTACGAATTGTTTGTTCCTCCTTTGATTAAATATTGCAATCTCAGTCATTCTAAAGCTTACCTTCTACCTTATCATTACAAACGCAAGGCCGTTTCATGTCGTTGTTTATGCGGACTCAAAGTATTGATTATGGTCACATTTTGTGGATTTACAAGCGGCTGCAGACGTTCGGTGAATCGCTTGTAATTTCGATCAAGTTCTCTTTGGTACTCCTTTTGATCAGCACCAATTAAATTTCGATTCTTTTTCAGAGCGTCTTGGCACCTAGAAATATAGAAATACACATCAAATAGAATCCGGAAATGTAAGATAAATGATCAGGTTTCATTACTTTTTGGCGAAGTCCTTAAAGCATAAACGCAATTTGTTCTGGTGCTTGGTCAAAGGTTTGCCATCAGCGGACAGAAACGTGAGTGCCATCTCCAATGGACCTTGATTTACCGTCGTGCCAATGCATCCTTGCAGCACCATTTGAAGTATTTTCGGATCGGGCGGCTCCTGTGTAGTTGCAGTCGCCAATTCGTTCGTCTTCTTCTGGATATCTTCGATCGCAACTTCGATCGGTGTTAGGGTAATCTGAGATCGGTACACGACTTGTATGCGGGTCTTTACGTACGGGAAATGCACAGCAGTCGTGAGAATAGTTTTGCGTTTATATTGCTCGTGAAGTTCTCCATGAGGGCGCCCACTCGGAGTGAATGGAGTAGAGTAAACGAAGCGTTCTGAAAAACAACAAAATTGCAATACTTTTTCTTTCAATCAATTACTTCCAATAACTTACTGATGTTGAAGTTTTTATCGAAATGGGTTTGACGATAACGCAGCTCGTATGTTTCAAAATATGGTTCTACATAGGTAATTTGAATATACGCCTTTTCTGGGTCCAATTTAGTTTCGTCAACCGAATTTGAATCTTTAATGATAACTACGTTTTCAGCTCCAAATCGCTCTGCGTAGAAATTCTGAAACAAAATACAATTACTATCAAGAAAACTGTTTAAACAATTTGCATACCTCCAATCTACTGAATATTTCCGGTAATTTCGTTAGTGTTGGCTCCTTGTAAACGAATTCCTCTTTATCCAGATCTCCAAATTTCGATCCATAAAAACCAACACGGAAGTACGTTCCAAAAACGCGTTTTCCATGTAATTGTTCAATACGGGTATAAGCATCATGTAATTTTCTAAAAATAATACATTAAACAAATATTTTAATAAAAATAATTAGCATACCCATGAATATTGGATAACTTCTTGAAGTCTCGATTATTCTCAGCAATCGGAATTAATACTTTATAGATATCATTCATTGGTTCATACATAGCAGCCGCAAATAAACTATTTGCAGCGTGCTCTAATAAACCCAGCAAAGCACCTTCAGAAAATCCATATAATATTCCTTCACGTTCAGGACTCAGAACATCATCAGAAACTGCGCTCTCTTCGAGAACGTTTGGAGAAACGCGTTCCATAGCTGCAGCTCCAGCAGGTAAATGAGGAAGCGGCTCTAACATCGCTAAATATTCAGCAACAAGTGCAGCAGAATGAACTAGGCACATTCCAGCTTCGCAATGATTCCCACGTTCCATGTGCTTTTGTGCCATGTTGGCCAACCAAGTCAAACGAAGATCCGGGGAATTTTGATATCCTTTGGCGATGCGATACATGAGATCCAAGAGCATTTCTGGATCTTCTTGAAATTCCTTCATTTTTACGGTATCGGAGAGTATCATATGCAAATTGAATACCAAATCGCGTACTTGTTCTGGAAAACTTGTATCCTGCAATTCAGCATCCCGTTCGCCGTATTCCAGAATTGTTTTCAAAGAGCGACGAAGAGATTCATCACTGAAGGATGCTGATGTCCCAACCAACGAGCTCAGAGACATTGTTACTTGCATTTTAATACGGGCAAAATTCTGCAATAAATTCCCAAATAGTTAGAAAAATTTAAAGTTGGTTACGTGTACTTACATTTCCAATCTGGAATGTTTGGCGCATCAGCAGATAAAGAGATGCAGCAGACTGGGATCGTACTGAAGCAATATGCGATCCACAATGTTTCAGAAGCAGCAAACATAAATCCGCACAATGATCGCTCTCCTCATCGAATAAAGCGCTGTGAAACTAAATTAAAAACAATAATTAATAATAGAATATAAAATCATTTTTAACGATTTACCTTGAAAACCAAACTTCTTTGAGATGCAAACATGTGAGGTAAAACTGTTGTGCTTTGATTCTTTCCCAAAGCATGCAACAAGACGGTCAACGCTAAACCGACCAACATTTGCTGATTATCCCATTGTGCAACAGTTGAAACGCATCTTTCCAAAGTATCCAGTATAATGAATGATGCTTCTGTAGCAAGATGTCCCTCAAGATGCACATCAATGGACATATCTTCTCGGGGTCGCTCAGAATTCTCAGTTGGACGATAGGTCATCTGTTCCTTTCGCCAACGAACTTTTTCTGAAGTTACCGTTGACGATGAAGACGAAGATGAGGATGCTTGTGCTTGGGCTTTACGTCGTTGCATCATTTCTCTGGCAGATCCCTGGCCAAGAATCATATCCTCCAAACGACTTTTAACGTCTTGGGTGACTTGTGCGTGGGCGTATCCCGATGGTTGATGACTTCTTCGACGAGGTCGGTATTCAAAGCACGAGGTGCACGCATCCAAGAGATGCAGCAATGTAGCCATACGATTTGTCGATAGCTCGCCCAGCCAATGACTGAGAGATTCACTCTCAACATTTTTAAGCACCCAAAGAACGCATAAAAGTAAATTGCGAGTTACATCCGCTGAAATTGCGCTCTTCCTATTTTGAAATTGCAACGGAAAACTATCGCAGTTTGAAGGTGCAACTAAAGTGCCTGCAATTGCTAATGCAACTGCTTGATTGATATTCGTGCTTTGGTTCTCTTCAACGTAGCGTTCACGACTATCACTGGTGAATTGATGCAGAATCGGGAGAACATCCATTGCAACTGATAAGAGAGGCAAATAGAGGACAGCAACTCGACGACGAGCCTCCATTGAGATGTAACGTGGATCATTGTCATGCCATGATAACAGAGAGCGAATCGTGTCGACTGCTTTCCCATGAAGATTTGTATTTCTAAAATAAAATCAGTTACTCAATGCTTAAAAAATTAACGTTAAACTTACGGCATTTCTAACAAAACAGTTGCCAAATCAGTTAGGACCAATCCAGTTAGATAATGATGTTGTCGATATTCTGAAGATAATTCTGCAAAGGTGCTAACTCTTTCCTGGCTTGCTGGAGGTCCAGAAAGGAACGAATTCTGACTGGTTGAACTCGTGACGCTTGGACTGGGCGAAACGCTCGCTCCGGAGGTCATAAAAGGCGTTGCAAAAGGCAAATTCAAAGGCACATAGTGCTCATGGCTGCAAACGATTCGAACGCATTCCAATTTCAGGGTGAAGAGCATCGCAGGATCCTGAACTGATGAAATCTTCGCCTGTACTTGCTTCGTATAAGTGCGCAGCAAGTTCATTACGAATCCACGATCCACAATCGAAAATAGATCGAAGAAGAAAAACGCCAATGCAGCGTTCAACTTATGCGCTCGTCGAATATCCGCATTTGCATGTGAAATTATAACGGACGTTACAACGTTGACTAGATTACCAATATCGTCCAAGAATTGCGCTGAAAAGCGTGATCGTCGCGATGAATCCAAGCTGCCATGATTCGCAAGATATTCAATCATGCTTTTTATGATGAGGTCGAAGAGGAACCAAGCATTTTGCATACTCAAATCGTGCGCTCTTCCCATGCAGATTCCCCATTGGACTGTTAGTTCTTCGTGGAGGATTCTTCGGCATGTGCTAACTACTGATGTATGTCCCAAATTCGCTCCTCGCATACTAGCAACGCGATCAATGCCTCTTGGCGATAATTGTTGGGTAATTTCCAGATCTGGGTTGGAAGAGCTGCGTGTTAACGAATTTTCAAAAGTTGGCGAACTTTGGGAGCTTGCACATAGCGAATGAGGAATGCTGCATTGATATTGAATGTATGTTGATAGCAGAGCATTTCTTCCATGGTGATCTACTTGTAGATCTTGCAAATTCTAAAAATCAATCGTTTAAAATATGTATGGAACTGTTGAAATAGATTTACCTGGACATTTTCTAGTAGTAGACATAAAGCTTCAAATGCTGTATGGGCAATATTCAAAGTTTCACCAGCGATGCGTGGAGGTTGCACCAAAAGGAGAATGATGCTATCAAAGATCAATGGTAGATTTTGAACAATTGATTCCGGTTTGGCTCCTGCAAGTCCACTCATTGATTGACGCAATTCATGTGCAAGACCAGCCTCGCCCAAACGAGGAGGAATTTCGCCAGTATGAACGTAATCATAAGCAGCCAGAAAACGCTCCATTGGAGGATCATGCGTATGTACGGAAGATACAGTATCCAAGCATACAGTAAAAAGTCCTTTATGATTGTCGAGCCATTTCGTCCCAGGAAGACAAACATCTGCAGGGATGTAGCAGTAATTTACTGGTGGTGGTTCCAACATCACTGGCAAACAAAACTCTCCCGAAACTAAACGACCATCACGTAATAATGGCAGCCACTAAAAAAATATTCAATTAAGTTATTAGTAACATAAAAGAATATCTTCAAACTTACAGTGTATCCAACAGGTGTATCAACTTGTGTCTGCTCCACTTTTTTCTGACACGAAATGTGATAAAATGTAAATAAAATATGATGCTTATCAGCGAGGAAGTTTGGCAGCTTCATTTTGATTTCGTCGTAAAACACAGGCGTTTTGCTATGGTATGTTACTGCAGTATAAGCTTCGTTTGTGAATTCAGGGCAACTAGATTTTCCAAAAATATTGCACAGGGAATGCTCTTCACCCTCGCCAGCCATAAGTTGCACACGAACAGCAAGATTCCTTGCCGAGCCAGTTCTGTTCGAGAAATTCAATTCCTTTGGACTCACAAAAAGTAAATTACGATATACGTAATGCGGATTTAGTAGCTCCTTGACTGGGAACTCCAATAGTTCTTTAATTGGTCTAACTTTATCGTCAATGTAAGGATGGATTTTCTCCAATTCCGATGTTAACGAATTTTTGATTTCTGCTGGGCAGGGCATTATCTCCAGTCGCAATGTCGCAGGAATGCATTTCAGCTTTTTAATGACCAAATTTGGTCGTTTAAGTTCATGCAAAAACTTATACAAGTCGTCATCCTTAAGTTTCTCAAACTCTTGCTTGAAAAACGACGACATTGTAAGTGTAATAGGTCGGAAATTATCGAGACTATTTGCGAGATGATCTGGAGACCACGAACGTCGCTTCTCCCGGCGTTCTAGTGATCCACGACGAGATAATGTTCCCATGTCTTGTGCTCGACGTCGAAGTTGTTCAAGTCCACCACTAGCTGTTTTTCGATCCAGGCTATTCGTGCTACTATTCGAACCAGTACTCTCACGATCTGATTCATTAACGCCCCCATTAAGAACGTTCAATAAGTAGACTGCTGTCCATGCAAAAGCTTGTCTGTACTTTCCTAGTCGTTCACATGTTGCTACTGCATTTGCTTTTATTTTGTCACGATTCTACAAAATAATTAAGAAGTTAAAATTAAGTCAGTAGCAATTTGCAAACTACTTACGCGATCATCCTTCAAATACGGTTCAATGCATTCGTTCAAATCGCCTTGGAGTACTTTTTCCAAACGAATTACAAGAAAAAGATCTGGTGATGGTTGAGTAATGTCGAAAATGCATCCACGAGCCATTGTACTCATATCGCTAAGTGGAATATGATCATCCAACATGCGTTTCATACCTTCCTTATTCAGATCGAAATGAAACGTTTCGGACACTTTCTTGCGTTCTTTGGCATCATAGAGGGCAAGTGAAGCAAACAGAGGCTCTACTTCCAGATCCAAACTAAATATATTCAAGTAAAATAGTTAGTAAATTATAAGTTTAGGTGCTTAATACATACCTCATTTCTAAACATTTGACTAAAATTCTGTGGCCTAGATGTTCCACTGGAGGTGCAGCAGTCATTCGGCGTTCAACGGGGTCATCAATATCAATTTGCGGGTATAATGCCATTAGGGCCTCCTGCCGTTCCACTTGTCTACGACTCTCATTAAGCTGGTCCAGTGCTTCAGGTGCCGAGTGCTCTAAAATTTCCGGAATCAGTGGATCCCCTGCAGAATGGCGCAAATCTAATGACGCCCATGAATTTCGCGGTGTTAGTGTTTCGCTGCATGATGAACTGATTGAGATGACACTCTGCCGACTACTTCCCGGAGCTGATGTTAAATCTGCGTTAGTTAATATATTGTTAATAATGGTTGTAGAATTTTAATTATGCATAAACATACCAAACTCAGAACTAACTTCTGATAGTGTAGGTTGAAAGTCTACTTCAAATTCCTGTTTTGGGCTAGCATGAAGGGCTCTTGGTACATTCTGCCTGCCTCCAAAACTGCTACTAAGGCTTCTCTGCTGATATTTCACCACCTGCCAGTCTGAGGTGTAACATGATACACAAGCCTGCACATGAGGAGGCAATTTTTTGCTGAAATTAATATCTCCAATTTATATTTGTTTTATAAAAAGTGATATAATGATCTTACATTTCTTCCTGGGGCAGAATTGGTTGTAATGTTCTTATGGGCCTTTCCAATATCTCGACACTTACATCTCCAACTGGAATGTCCAAAATGCCCCTTAATGGATCACGATCAATTAATAACTGGTACTGGGATAAGAACTCCTCATACTCTATTGGTTCTACTACATCAGAAGCCCAACTCTAAAATATTTTGTGTGAATATTGGTATTTATATATAAACAATTTTTACCACATACGTTTGAGGATGATGGTGAAAGTAAACATTTAGCACCATGGCAAGCAACATTTCGTCGAACTTCTGCAGCATGTGCCCTAAAATTTGAATATTAATATTTGTGATACTAGCAGTAATTTATTTAATTCTACTTTGATAATTTTTGCGTGAACGCCCTTTGAGTGGACGCCATATTTTAAACACAAGCCACTCATAAATCTAGGGACATGCACCTGCAACTACTTTTATAACATGTGAATCACACAATCCTCGTAGCTTGGCGAGGATAATTGTTTATTATAAGTATTTATTATCAAGAAGGACTTGAATTTTGCGATATTATGCACTTTTCGGGATTTCGGTTTTTCACAACATGTGCTGCCACCCTCATTCTGTGATCTAACAAAACTTATTTATTGCTCCTCCTGTCATCTACTTTTACACTCCTTTACGACCTTGTGTTTGACCTTGTTCTTATCATAAATCAGGCATTCCTTTATTCTTTAATCTTTAATGCAATCTCCGAAATTCTCAAAGTTATAAAGATTACAAAGAACAACTATTCGTGCGAATTGATCAAGATTAGTATCACTTCAAAATAAAATAGTCATAATAATGGAATCACGAGGCGAGTCAGAGTTGCAACAATTGGTTTCATCTGATGGTGATAATGAAGACAGCATTGTGCAAGATGATACAGATAATACCATTACAGAAATTAAAGTAATTTCTCCAGTACGCAGCAACAAGGTAAGGGTAGAGCTACTTAATTACATGATTTACTATTACTCATACTTGTTATAGATTTCTTCCTCTGGAAATACTAGTCACAGCTCTGTCTCAAAAAACAAGAACATTAAGAAGAATTCAAACACAACAAATTCAAGCATATTGATTGTGAATGAAAGACAAAAGGGTGCAAAAGAATCAACATCTAAGACAACAGCTACAGTCAGGCCAAGAAATATTCACAAAGGTAATTGAATGCATATTACACTATTATCACTATTTATTCAAGTCATGATTTGGAAATTGCTTTTGTTTTCACACCTTTATTCATTTGACAAGTTTAACTAGGAAATAGTAGGTAATATTTGTACATCTTTTG
Organism: Aleochara sp. GC000083; assembly: GCA_030264555.1. Classification (NCBI taxonomy): domain Eukaryota; kingdom Metazoa; phylum Arthropoda; class Insecta; order Coleoptera; family Staphylinidae; genus Aleochara; species Aleochara sp. GC000083. The sequence goes on along the minus strand of JARJDZ010009028.1, from coordinate 22,727 downwards.
CATTTATGATTTGGTTTCTTTTATTTTTTGTGCATGTGAATGTTTAAATAGATTCAGCACAAAAAGCAGTGCACCATCACTCATTCTTGTCTGAAGTTCCCGATGTTCGACACATGGAACGTGCCCTTTTGGGCCTGCTTGCGGATTTCCATTCTGGAAAATTACGTGCATTTGCCAGCGGTTGCACCATGGAACAAATGACCAATATTCGTGAGCAACAAGAAAAGCTTGCAAAATTACATTTTGATCTTGGAGCTACCAGCGCACCGTCACTCAGCGATGATAGTTTGCGGCAATCATATACTACAATGAGCCACTTAATTCAAAGATTGGAACAATTAAGCTTTTCAATTGAAGGCTTACAAAATAGTGATAAGTAATTTAATATTGTATAAGATGTATATTACATATAAATGTTAATATATACTGCTGCATTATCATATTTTATAATTAATTAACTTTGCGGATTTTGTTTGAAGCAGCATTTTGGGCACTAACAAATGTCCTCTGTAATTTTGTTTTCTTTGTCTGTCTATAGTCCTTAGCAATATCTTTTGATAATTCAGCAATTCTAGCCATTAAAGCAGGTGGATAGCTAAAATTAGTACAGTTTTATTAATAGTAATATGTTCAATCTGAAGAGCATTTACTTACCTACATCCCAAAAGTTCCATGTTTGTAAATGTTTTTGCAAGCGCAACCAGATACTCTTCAGAAAATCTACCTTTATGAGTATTTATGAATGATTTTCGAAGTTCCCAGTGATGTTCTGGTTCAGTATCATCATAATACTTGTCGACATCCCAATCCTTTGAATACTTTTTCGTCATGATAAAGAATTATATTGCATGAACTTACTAACAATTATGATTATGACCAAATGGACCAAATGAAAACATGCACAGAAGTAGCAAGGTTATATACCACCACAGAGCAACTGTGGAGAAACCAAGAGCAACTACGCAGCAACCATAGAGCAACTGTGAGCAACTGGTGCTGGTAGTGCATACCCGAAACACCGACTATTAATGGCGTGGCAGTCGACATGGCAATAGGGAGTAATATTCTACTTTACTCCCTCTACAAAAAGAAATGAAATGTTGTTATGGTTGCCTATAGTTGTGTCCATAATGTCATTAAATTCGGACAACTTCTAAAAAAATGGCTGTTTCAGTAACGGTGTTTGTAGTTAAGTGCAAAGTTAAATTTTAAAATGAGAAGAATGAGCTCAGATTTATATTCATATTCATTGCCTGGTAGGTCAAAGATGTCTCAGCGAGAGGACAAGGAAAATTTGAAGACAGAATTCATTCGATTTGCGCACGTCGTAAAAAGTGTAGTTTCTGAGAAGCATAACAAAATTGATGAGTTGTTTTCGCAAAGCTTAAATTTTTACGAACAGGAGCTGAATGCTTGGTCGCAAAGGCTTCGAGAATATGGAGAAATGGATTATTCATCTACATCCTTATTGGATGATTTGCAACGTGGACTGGTTTCAAAGAAAAAGCGTTGCAATAAGCTAAGCCAAGCAAATTGGAAGTTTCAAGATCCAATTGTCTCATATTCACACGTTAGTAGTTTGAACTTATCCGACAGTTTAGCAGATTGTTTGACTAGCACTTCGTTCATACATGATAGCCAGACTTATAACAGTGAAGGAACTGCATGTACACAAGTGCAACATGCAAATGTCTTGCCTCAGGAAACCAAGCCGAAAAAGAGATCTAAGCGAATCGCTGCCAATGTTAGCCAGGCAAGCAAAGCGAAATTGAGCGATTTGGTTAAACACGACATGCCTAAGAATGCTGCAGTTAAAATACACGGAGAAAAAAGTGTCCGGTTTGCTGAGGATATTACTCCTTCATTACTGGATTTGAATTCATGCGATTTCTCCTCGCTTGATTTAACATCTCCAAGTACTGATTGGAACGCCGCTGGAAGCATCAACGCACAGGCGCAAAAGCAGATCAGTGCCAAGTCAACACCACGAAGCATTTTGGCGCCCAGTCTGGCAAACAGTGATAAAGTGACGGGCTCAAAGAAACGTTGCGTGTCTCAACGCAGCAAACGCAAGCAGGTGCCCGAACAACAAGCATCGAAGATTCCCAATCGCAATGGGAACTTCAGAGAGCCTCAAGTTTTGCAAGTGCAGTGTGATCAGTCTCCAAGGGAACCAGCAAATTCCACAGGTGAGTTCTATATCCTAGTAGTTTTGTTACATATTCCATCCTAATAGCATTTTCCTCTCCAGCCCCCGAATCCATATTTGATGAAGACTTGGAAGATAAGTTTGCTTCAATGCTATATAAAGATAAGTTCAGCTTTTTGGATAAGGCTGCTGACACAATCAGTGCGGGAAACTTGACCAAGAAGAAAGAGGAAACTTTTTATAAGCTAGTCCCTCTTTTGCACAATTTGATTTGCACTGAACCTCCGAACGAATTTGATAGCGGCATCGAGTGTTCCGAAACGCAAGGAGATGAAAGAATGCATCGCAGGTCGCAAAATCAAATAAATACGTTTCAATACAACCGTGAAAATGAGCCAATTGAGTCGACGGAGGTGCCAAACGCTGGCGATAGTAAGGATTCTGCACGAGTTCGACTTAAATTCTTGTTGGGGCAGTCGTTGCATTCGAATGCCGATGAAGAAGTTGATCAAGAAGAGCCGATTATAGAGTTGAAGATGGAAAATACTGGAGTCAACTAAATGCTTCAATTAATTGAGACCTATAATTTATTGAACTTAGAATTGATTTTTAGTTTCTCAAGTTTCTTATAGTATTTGAGTTGTACTTTAGTTTCGTTATTTCACTTAAATTATATTTCTAACTAAAAGTTGGTTGGAACGACTGTGACTGGATAACTTGATTTCAAGTTATAAATTCAAAATCAAATCACCTTTGAAACAATATCAATAAAACGAATCGATGTTATAAATGAACTTCAACGATTCGTTCATTTTGCGGCAGCAGTCAATCAGTTAGCATATTTTTTTCGCTTCTCTGTTCATTTACATTTATTTTTCTGCTTCAGTACAAACATATTCCAATATGGTGAAGACATTCAAGCCTCCATTATGCTTGGCGGATTGGTACAACTGCCCAACGACGGAAATCCTACCATTCCTCTTGGACATGGAGATGCGAGACGGCGAACTTCAGGTAAGTCCTTGCTGCATGGACTTGGATTTTTTGCTACTGAAGAAGATTGTCGACTAAAGAATTTTTACGTGACAGGAGCAATGTCGCAAGCTATTTTTATGATTAGCTTACAGCATTTCCCCTGTCACATAAGGGTTCGATGATATCATCGATGAATGGGACGCAAAGAACAAAGAAATTTCGTTGATTTTGAATATTATTATGAAGCTAATTTTCCTTGGGTAATTGCAGATTACTCCGTCGAATTTCCTGCGAGAAATGCAGTATTCCACGCAACAACGCTACGAGAGGCTCATTGGACCAACACGTAGCTTCCCGGGCTTCCAGACAGGTCTGAAGACCTTCAAGGTGATGCCCGACATCGTCGTCTTCCAGAACTTCCAATTAGGCGCAACACACTCCCTAACTTTGACCCTGATGAACATCGACGATGTCTCGAAACCATTGAGAGTACACATGGAACCTAGCACCTACTTTGCAGTGCGCTTCGCTTCGGAGAGCGTCTCCACGAAGGTGGCGCCCGGCCTGAAGTACAATCTCGAGGTGCGTTTCACGCCAGAGTACCTCAAAGACTACAAGCATAAGATCACGTTCGAGACAACGAATGAGACGTTCGACGTCCCAATCCTGGCTCTAGGACCACGTCCCATCCTCGACCTGCCTGACCGCATCGAGACGCCGACGACGGCGCTCAACGTCGCCACAGAGCGCACCATCCAGGTGCGCAACATCGGCCTGGTGCCCGCTTCCTTCGTCATGGACATGACGAACCCATGCTTTTCCCTGACAAAGACACGCATCATCGTCGAACCTGGTGATATTTTCCAGCTAACCGTGCATTTCACACCCCGCCACCTTGGTCTCGTTGTCGGCGAGTTGAGGCTGACTTACGAGACAGGGGAAATGCTGTACGTCCGGCTGGAGGGCGTATGCGAGGAGGCCGACGTACAGCTAGCTACTGATCGCGCTGATTTCATCGATGTCTATTTGGGATTGTCTGAGGAGCGCACTATCACTTTGCGAAATGATAGCGCGTACCTGGTGGATTATCAGTGGTCCATGCACGAATGCGCTGAGTGCAAGGCGAAGGTGCGCAGCTACATCAAGGAAAAATTCGACGATCTCATGTCTTATGAATTGCTGCGGGCAAATAGACTTGAGTATCATGGTATTGTCGACCCGGAAATGAATCGGGAGATCTATGAACGCATCCTCGAGGAGGAGAAAAAGGCGTGCGATACATCTGCTGATGTTTTGTATACAAATGATAACTTTAGAATATTTCCCACTGTACGTAAAGATCTTTATGTTCTCTACGATGATTGTAATATTGTATCATTTTATTTAGTCTGGGGAATTATGGCCTCACACAAAGGTCAACTTCAGTGTGATTTACGCACCGAAGGATGTCGATTTACATGAGAGTATCGCATATTTAGATATAATCGGGCGAAGCAAACGCACGCATTTGTCGATGTTTGGTTCCTGTGTGGGACCGAAAGTTGTATTGAACTTGGAGGAGTTAGATGCGCAAAATATTTATATCGGCTCGGTGCATCGTTATGAAGTCGTCTTCAAGAATGTGGGCCCCATCAATGCGACTGTCCGATATTTAGAGCAAAAGAGCGAGTATGGTGGCGAATTTAAATTCAACAAGGAAGAATTCGCTCTTGAACCTGAGGAGATGTTGTCATTATGTTTGGAATTCACATCTTTAACTCGAGGAAAATTCGTCGAATCAATTTGCTTTGAAGTCGTTGAATCCAAGGACGTCATATCATTTATTATGAGGTATGAACTATTTATTTTCTTATACATAATTTTAACTATTATTTTGTTACTAGTGGGAATATTGTATGCCCATTGCTGAATTTCAACGTCACCGACTTGGATTTTGGAGATATCTCAGTTGGACAGAAGAAGAAGTTCAACTTCCAATTGGAAAACAACACCCAAGTTAGCATCGAGTACAATATCAAGGTGCTGGAAACTTATGCGTGCCGCGAACTCCAACGGGAAGATTCAGATGTGTCCGAATTTTCCTGCAGTTCCACTGAAGGTGTTGTCGACCCTTACACATCAATTCCATTTTCGGTAAGTTTCAAATCCAGTTATCAGTTCTTAATGTTAAAATTATTCTAAAACTTAATGGAAACTATAATTTTAGGTGGAAGTAACTCCAAGTGCAGCTAGGGATAAATTTGCTGAATTGGCCATCTACATGTGGGAAACACGCCAGCAATCTCGTACTGTTTTCATGAAGTACAAAGCACACGTGCCTTTAATCCATTGCCTGACGCCGACAATTTCCCTCAAAAGTATGTTCATTACTCAGACCTACTACAGAACAATTACCCTTGAGAATAAGAGCGATTACATGGGCCATTTGACCATTCAACCAGTTCCTGATGGAGATGATCTATACATCTCTTTGGAACAGACTGATATTTTCATGGCAGCCTGGGAATCATACGAAATCCGCGTGGGAGTTAAAACTGACATCATTGGAGACATGCGAGGAAAAATTGTGTAAGTAAAAATTCAATTATTTGAATATCAAAACTACTTTGTTGTTTTATTTAGGGGTTTATTTTCTGGAGCTTATTTGACCTTTACAATTTGCGACATTATCGTTTTAAGTCGAGGCCCATGCATTGATTCCGACCTGGTGGACACGAACATTGGCAAAGTAAAAACTTTGACTCTAATTGAGAAACCCTTCGTTCTTTCCAACGATTCGCCAATTGATGCGCTCGTCAATATTGTCGTGGTAAGTCCATTTTAAACTTGAACCACAACTATTTCATTAAGTTTTTTTCAGTATGGACCTTATGTTACTCCAAGCAAATCGGTGCTTTCTCTGGCACCTGAGGAAACTGTCGAATCCTTCCTGAAAATTTATGGCACCTCGAGCGGTCGATTCAAAACAACCGTTAAACTCGAAATCGAAGGAACCGACCCTGATTGTGCTGTAATCACCGGGGAATTTGTCGGTGGTAGCATCAGCACAAAACCTCGTCTCGATCCATTTTACAACATTGGTTCAATTTCAACGCTGACGAATTTCATGCAGGAGGTCAAATTTCTAAATGAAGGAAAAGTTGCGCATAGCATCACTTTCAAAGAATGCGAAACCGAGGTGGACCCACCAAACACACCTGTTAGTGAAACAGACCGACCATTCTTTGTGCTATCCCAAAATCAATTCGTCATCAATGCGGGGAAGGAGTTTTCCTTGTTTTTCGACTGCTTTTCGAAGCATCCATGTCGCGTTACAACGCGCTTCATCTGCAATGCGAAGAAGCACAGCAGACGAAATCAAATCACGCGCAAGATTTTTGACTTCAAGATAATGGCATCATTTGAAGTACCTCGAGTTACTCTTTCCAAACAATACATGGAATTCCGCGTTGATATTGGTATACATGACACATTAGCCGTTATGGAAGATGATATCACATTGATGAACCAGTCGAATGTACCACTCTACATGGAAATCACCATCGATGAGCCCTTCTATTTTATTGTCAACGAGAAAACTTGTAATCGACAAGATGTTACTCTTGAGCCATCTGAGGATTTGATGTTGCAAGTGAAATTCTGTCCTGAATACTATGAAAGACGCATTCAACTTAGAAAAGGCAGTATGAAAGTACAATACGTCTACCATCCAACTATGGTATGTAGAGTCCAATGTTTTTGTCATTATTTAATGAATTATTTACTTTATAGGAGAAATTACCATTGTTTGGAATTGTAAATTATCCAAATGTATCATTTGAGCCAAGTTTTGTCGACTTTGAGTGCATTCCAATTGGACAGCCTGCTTTCAAATTAGTTACTCTTCAAAATATGAGTCCGCTACAAGTGGAGTATACGTTTGAACTTAGTGATAGTAATTTTGCAATCACACCCATCGAATTTCATCCGGTAAATATGAAAAAATTTAAGTCTAAATCACACTAATTTCTGTATTTTTTATTTTCTGGCAGAAAGAGAAATATCTCGAAACTCGAGCGAGTTCCTACGATTCCCTTTTTGATGCTGATGCTGAGACTGCACTTGCAAACATGCTGGAAGAGGAATCCAAGGGGCCTGAAGAAGAAACCAGAGAATATGATGAAGAAACGTTTGAAGAAGAATCAACAGAAACGAGACCCAAGTCGTCAAGCTCGCTTATTTTAAGTAGCACCGAATATTTCGAAATCGCCCAGAAAACCTTGGAGGACGACGTAGTTTGTGAAGATTTGAAATCTATACTTTGTCCTCTAGTCGATGAGTATCAAGACAACTCTTACGTTCTCTCTTCTGAAATTTACAAATCGATTAAGGCGCAGCCCAAAAAGCAGGACGACAAGAGAAGAATTATTGATCTAGTACCAACTTTCGGTACTCTAGCTCCATATGAAAGCCACGTCTTATCAATTTCTGTAAATTTGCAACCAAAAACAGAAGTCGTTGCAACCGTCGTTTGCAATGTTAATGGAGGTGCAAGCACTGAATTGGATATTTTTGCAAAATCCGGTGAAATTTTGTATCACCTGAAGAGTCATGTGATTGATTTTGGAATTATTGCCTTCAATCAAATTGCCGAAACTACATTTCCAATTGAAAACATTGGATTTTCAAAGTTTCACTATTCAATTCGATATCCAAATCCGCTGGTACCATTTTTGGCTGATCCTGGATGGATGTTAATTGTACCTTCAGAAGGAATGATAACTGAAGAAAATTATATTGATATACGCGTGAAATATTTTCCTGGAATTCCCGGTTATTTTGAAACTAAAGCAACTTTAGAGGTAAGTTTCAAGTACTTTATTATTAAATAAAATCTAATTTTTGTTTCTTTGAATTTTTCAGATTGCATATTACAATCCAATAAATTTAGTTATCAAAGGATGTGCGGTTCTTCCTCAGTACTATTTCAATTTCCCACGACCTCTTAATGAAACCTTCAATATGTTATCATATTTGGCCATCGCAGATATCACATATCCATGCCATTCGAGTTGCCATGAACCATTCACAATGGAAAGTGCTGAAGATTTTGATGATTGGGAAGTCATACGATATAAGGTTCGTTTAATAAGTCTAAATTGCGTCATTATATTAATTTAATTTTGTTTTATTTTTAGAGGCATTATCCTTCAGTGAAAGACATTGCAATGGCAGTTGAACGTAAGATCATTCAGGAACATTTGGAGCATAATTTGGGTTTGGTTTCATTTAAATATGGAAATCCTAACTCGATCATACCTGATCTTTTATTGCCACCCTATATTATTGATTTCGGCTACGTGATTCTCAATTCTGTAGTGGATATCATGATAACACCTCTGAAATATTCGGAATCCACAGTGAAACTTTACTGGCTCAGAGTTCCACGTAAATGCCTGGAGAATGGTTTCAGTATGGTGTTCCAAAAAGGACAGCCAGGACCTTTTTTGGTCTTCAAACCCACACCAAAGATGTATCCTGTGCCAAATACCGAGGTCATAGGTCACATTAATTGCATTGTAAGTAAGAAAAACCTTTGCTTATTTCTATTTAATTCTTTTTTGTTTTCTTCCAAAGGTCACCTCAACTATGAAAATTGATTTTGAAGTACGTGCCATCGTAACAGTTCCCTCTTTAATTTTCAAACACAATTCGATTGACTTCGGGCGAGTTCAATGTGGATTTTGCTTGAGGAAGTCCGTTTATTTAGAGAACAAGTAAGTTTTGCAATTTATCTTTATCACAAGCTTTATTATTTATTATTCTCTTAGTGGTGCTGTTACTTGCTACTACAAATGTTTGATTCAATCATCATCTGAGAGACCATCAAATATATTCTTCACAAAAGCCAGAGATGGAGTGGTTGATGCTGGACAATGTGCTGCGATTGATATCTACTTTCAACCACAATCGCATGCAAGATACGAATGGCGTCTTGTTGTTATCATTGAGTCCAACAAGCAACCATTAAAAATTGCGCTGCGTGGATTTGGAGTGCTTCCAGAGTTGGCCATAGTCGATGATAAAATCTATTTCGAGCCAACGTTACCATACAGCATCAATAATGTGAAATACTTCAAGATTATCAACCAGTCGCAATTTCCTGTGGAGATATGCTTTACGGATTTTGATAGGTAAATAGTTTTTTTTCAATTCTCGCAGAATGCTTAATAACTTTTTTCTTCTATAGGGAATTGGATAAAGAAGGTGCAATCATAAAAACTCTCTTGAATTACTACAATGTTAAGAAACTATTTATTCCTCCAAGACATGTTGGCAGTGCTCTACCACCAATAATGATTGACCTCTACAATTATCTCATGGAGAATTTGAGAAGTATTCTTAAAAAGAAAATTCGCCATGAATTTGTAGCCCTTGCGCGAAAATGCATTAGTGAAGATCGTTATCCTGAGTGAGTATGCCATGAAATTACAATATTTTTTAAAATATCTAATAATTGTTTTTAAAATGTAGCCCAATTCTTTCATCGGCTATATCCAATCCTGACACGATGGATATACCGGATCCGTTAGAAGATAAAAGTTTCAGCGAGATTCAGGCACTCTTCATGGAAAATATTGGAGAATTAAAAACCAAGGAAAATTCGGAAATGAGCATTCCTAGAAAAGGTTCCATTTTTGAGATTGAAGACCTCGAAGATACATCAACTTTCTTGCCTCAAAACAACAAGGAGATGAAGGAAGGAGTTCTAATAATTTTTTACGGTTCTCCATTTACAGGTAAAATAGCAATATTATCAATCGACTTTAATCTGACTTGTCTTCATCGTTCTAGACTTTGTTTTTGCGGCAAACAAGACTGCTCGAATATTGAACATTGAGGTGCAGAGTATCGACCAGTTGATTTTCCAGTCACTAGTTAGAAACGAGTTATTAGCTGCAAATAAAGTTAATCAAGTTATCAGCTCTGCATTTGACGATGTTACATCCGAAACGGATTTGAAATTCCCCAATAACTACGGTAATATTATCATTTTTATGCAAATTACATTGAGTTCATAATTACATTTTTAGACATGTTTGATATTTTGAAATCTCAAGTCGCTTTGATTTCTGCGGGAAAAACGAAACGAATTATTTCGAAAAAATCCCTTGAGAAACGAAATAAAAAGCGAACCAAAACTAAACGCAATGAAAGTTTTGAATCCACTACGGTTTCTTCAAAGTTGGACTCGCAGGATAAGTCTGATAAGCAAAAGACTCCAACCAAGACTGATACGCTCATGAAACTTCCCATTGAATTGTTGTACGAATTGCTGCAAGATAGTTTGTCGAGATATCCGGCTGGGCTTATAATTGAATCATTGCATAGCACGTTTATTACGAAGACCAGTCTCGTTCTGATTGGACTGCTCAAGGGTATAGGAAATATTCGGCATATTCAGGGTATTTACTTCTCGGTCACTGGAGAAGATTACTTGGAAAAGCGACGTGAAGATGAAGTACAAGCCAGCCAATACTCTTACGATTTGCAAGCAACATTAGATCGATTTTTATCCATGGAAGCCGATGATTTTTTGAATATAACACCACACGAAATGGAAATTTATAGAAACCTCTATTTGAAACCGCGCAAAGAGGAAACGGAACGAAGATTAGAACTGCGCGAGTAAGTATTTAATTTTTATTAACAGTCCTTCATTTTTAATTTGTTTTTATTTTATTAGTAAGCGATTAGAAGAAAAGTACAATTTTTTGCAACCCAGGATACGCAAAGACTCAAAAGTAGTATCAAGCAAAGAAAAAATGACTCCAACAAAAACAAGAGCAAAGTCGAAAAGTTCAAAAAGCAGCAAACGAAAGAGTAGTAAAAAAGGAACGCCATCAGCTTTCTTGACAGAGGAAGAAGAGATGTTAAAAACTTTAGAAATCGCTGAGCAAGAAGCATGGGAAATATTAAATATTATGCAAAATTGGCATCGCGTTAATGGGGAACTCCAAACGGTTGGTTTTTAACTTTTAAAAACTTTCATAAATTGACTATTTTATTTTCAGCCTGTGCCACCAAAAATTTCAAAAACAAAGCAGAAAGAGAAGAAAGAACAATCCAAGGCTAAGCTTGATTCCAAAAGTTCGAAGACTTCAAGAAAAACATCCAGAAAATCGACCCCTAATTCGGGGGCGAGCAAACGAGGAAAGTCTGCAGAAACTAGTGAAGTTGAAGGGGAAGAAATAAATGAACCACCAGTCAGATATATGGAAATTAAGATATTAACTGATGCCGAAATGGAGGAACGTAAAAACATTGGCGTTCCATTGTTGTTTATCCGCAACGCACATTGTGAGTCCAAAATTATTTACTACGATTTGATTTCCACGTATATCGCTTCGGACGAAGTCGTACGAGATGCTTTGCATTTGGCATACTTGGAGTCGATCAATGACCATAAAGATCGCGAGCAACTTTACACTGTTTTGGCAGAACCAAAAACTGATCGAAACAGAAATTTGTCTACTGAATTTGTCCTCTACGACTGCGACTATATTCCTGATGGACAACGTACACCAAAACGTTCGGTAAGTGAACTAAATCTTGAATTAAATGGAGTATAATTTTTGTTTTCATTTTTGAAAGGACGTTGAAATTGCTTCTTCAAAAACTTCAAAAACTTCGAATCCTAAGAAGTCGTCAACAAGTTCCCTACGTAAAAGCTCCGCTTCATTGAATACGAAAAAGAAGAAAAAGAGTAGCACCCAATTTAAACCGACTCCAAGTTTTAACAAATCTTTAATACCTCGAAGAATTATGCAACCGGATGACGTCCTTACATTTGAAGTGAACTTCTTTCCGGAATGTTGCGGCGTATTTTCGCATCATTATTACATCGAAATAGTCACGCTGCCGATACCGTTCCGGGTTTGTTTGGAAGGTAAAGCAGACATTCCTCGAATTTATATGGATCCTGCAATGATATTCCAGAAGATACTGCCTGCCAAGGAAGGTCACGATTTAGCGATTGGATATTTTGAAAAGGAGGAAATATTTCACATGGGTGCTATTGCAGCTCAGGAAGCAAATTCTAGAATTAGGTAAGTTAATATCTTCATAATTCACTATTCGAATTCAATTCATCTTTTATTATTAATTTTTAGTTGTCTAATTGCGGAAGATAAACTGAATCTCATCAACGATTCTTATCTACCATGTCATGTAATGTTCGATTTCATCGATAGAACATCGGATTTCAGTGTAGGCTCGAATAGTTTGTCAATTTTGTCAAACAATTCTGAGTTCTTAACAATTCGTGGACATCCAGTCAAACCAGGGAACATTCATACAACGATGATACTTACAAACCAAAATAATCCAAGGGTAAATTGTATTAAAATGTCGAGTATTGGAACGAATTTTGCTGTGGAGATAACGCCACACAACGTCTTTTTTGAACGAGTGCTACTCAATCACACCGTGAAAATTGACGTAGAATTGAAGAATTTATCTCTGATTGGTACCAATTGGGAGATTGACTTTAAAGATCTTGCAGATACTTTTGGCATCAGCATTACTTCAGGATACCTTAAGCCATTGGGAAGTAATACTATTAGTTTTACCTACATGGCAACAGAATACAAAAGTGTTCCAGTTGAAGAAATCGAAATTAAGGTATGTTATCAAATCTTTCATCTAGTAAGAAGTTTCTAATCGTATCATTTTAGTTCTATGATAAATTCCGGCATTGTGTGGATCCAATCCTCAAGGAAATTATTAAATTATCTTCGGAAGTCGTGGAGGTTGGCATCGATTACGAAACGGATGTTCAATTGGGAGATATAAAGATTGGACAGTTGTTCACAGCTTTATATTTGTTGCGCAACAAGTCAAAGTTTGAATTGAAATACCAGTAAGCCATTCAAACTTTATTTGAAAATATATTTATGAAATTTATATCTTGGTAGTTTTGGGCCATTGGAAGATCCTCCCGAAAATAATGAGACCGCAATAATCAGGAGAAGTACAATAATGGATCCTCATGAAGGCCCCATCAAGGCAAATGACGTGACAAAAGTTCCTATAAAATTCAAAACAAATTTCCCCGTCGAGTTTAAAAGTGTTCCTATTTTCAAATGCACCATATCAGATCCTCTGATTCAACGAGAAGTCGTAAATTATGTGTTGAAAGTCTCTGGAAAGGTCTTCAGCTCTATGTAAGTTTCCTTTACTATTTAATAAGTTTATTTTATAATAAGTATATTTTAATCTTCATTTAGCTATAAATTATGTCCATCGGAAGAAGTCATTTTTTCTCCGCAACTTGTGGATACTGAAGTAAAAAAGGATATTGTGCTTCATAATGTTGGCAAATACAGCTTCACGTACATGGTGCTCAATAAATCTTTGGCCAAAACCTCAACCAAGAAAAAGGATGCCAAAGATTCGACTCAAAAAACGCCAAGAGGACAGAAATCGAATCTTACTTCGAGTTCTAAGAGCACCAAATCCAAACCTAGCAAAAAGACGAAGTCGTCGAAAAGTAATAAATCTGCAAACAAGAAAAAGAAGAGTCAAAGCACTATTAATAAAAAGTAAGAATAAATCCAATTAAAAAAATTTAAACTAATTTGTTAATGAAATTTTAGGGCGAAACCTACAATTCTAAAGCAAGGAATCTTTACAATTGTGCCGTCAACAGGAGTGGTGCAACCCCACACAGAAACTTACATTCAAATTATTTGCAAGCCGAAGAAAGTTGGAAACTATATGGAGAACATTGAGTTTTTCATTTCGGGCGTTACTGGCAGGTTTGCAAATGGTCATCCTCTGGTGCTTCAAGGATCCGCATGTCTTCCACAAGTCGACTTCACAAATTTGGAAGAAATGTTCAAGCAGCATTTAATTTTGGAGACATTCGATGAGGCCTTATGCAATCAACAGGTAACTTTGTTGACCATCTTTGTTTGCCATCTTAATATTGAAAATGTGATTTTAGGTTCTTGCAAATTGTTTATTTGTGCTTGTTGATAAGAAATTTTATTTCAACTGCACCTGTCTCAACCTGGAAAAAGAAGCGCGTATTAAAGTCAGGAATACAGGAGAAATTGGAGCTCATGTTCATGCGAATATCACAGGAGGTGGTGGTGCATTTCGTCTGGAACCAAAAGAACATTATATTGAGACATATAAATCCGAGTTTTTCATCATTTATTTTAAACCGACAGCTCTTGAGGTATGCCAGTTTCGCTTAAAATCAAATAAGTTACTTATTACATTATTATAGAAATACTACGCAACATTAAATTTGAGCGTGGAAATGTGCGATTCCAGTCTTCAAATTGGTTTATTTGGTGAAGGATGTTTGCCTATTGTACGCGTAATTGATCCGCCCTTAAGTGATGGAATTAATTACTACGAAATTGACTACAAGTTGGTACTTCTTGGAACTAAGATGCGCAAAACAATCGCTCTAAGCAATCCTGGTTTATTAGATAGTAAAGTCGTCATCGGCGTTCTTGATGATGAAAATCATTATATTGGATTGGAACCTCACTGTTGCCTGAGCTTGGAAAGCATCTCTGATCCTAATAGTAAGATTTTCAACTTATCAACTTTTTTCCAATTAAATTATTTTTTCTTTTAGCTCTGCGCGATGTTTTCACTCATACAAGCATTGTGGATGTAAAATCCCAGGAAACCGTTAATGTAGATATTACATTTTCACCAACAGACGAAATTAAAATCGATTGCAACGTGAAAATTTTTGTTTCTAATAATCCATACGAGATTATTAAGGTAATATATGAAACGGTTTTGTATGCATAATCTCAATTTCATTTTGTAGATTCATGTAACTGGATTAGGCTACAAGGAAGACATAATCTTGGAGCAATTAGATTCTGTTTTAATGTCTGATGATGCAGTTGCTTCGAAACATTCGGAATTATCAACAAAGTCAAGACTCAATTACACGTTGTTGAGTTATAATTTAAATTTTGGGTATAAGCATATGAACCAACTCAATAAGTTGTGCTTCAAAATCAAGAATATTTCGTCGCACATTTACAAATTCGAGTTTTCACCAATGAATAAGATCAATTATATTCCTTCTGTGGGACATTTGAAGCCATCAGCCTCGAAAGATATAATTGTAACATTCTTCAGCAAGGAACCGATAGCTTATGAAAATGTAAGTTTTATGCTTTATAATTCTTCATACTGATATTTTGTTTTTTTTTGTTAGGAATTAGTGATATGTAAAATCGTGAGGATTACTTATGTAGAACCCGTTATCGAAGAGGCTCTATCCTGGGATGAACGCCAGCATTGTACAATTTGGATACCTAGAGCATCAACAATACCAGATATTGATGAAGAACAACCTGTGCAACCCAGCATCACGAGTTCAAATAGCCTCTACCATACAGTGAGAACTGTGCATTCAAGAATAATTCATAATAAAACCGAGCCTGAACATATTGAAGAAGAAGAAAGCGCACGTGCAATTCGTCTAATGTTCAGTATAATCGTGGACTATTGCTATTACGAAGTGGAGCCAAAAAGTATTAGATTTCCAGAAACTACAATGTTTCAGGTAAGTTATCTATTTATTGTTTAATTTATAAATCACAGTTTTGTTTCATTCAAGTCGAGCAAAGTAGATGTGGTCGTAAAGAATCCATCTTTGGTACCAGTCGATATTCAATGGTATATTACCGTTGGCAACAGTCCTAAGAAAAGTTTAGGACAAACAAGTTTGAATCAAGCTTCATTAATGGCTCGATTTCAACCAAATAGATTGAAAACGCGTCCACAAACGTGCTATTTTGGAAAACGTCCTCAGCAACTAACAGGAAATGGTATGTAAATTAAATTATTCTATCGATTTACTAAACAATTAATTTAAATTTTAGAAAGATTTATGGACATGTCAATGAGACCACAATCATCAGGGAGTTCATCAACGTTGTTCAGTTCGACCTTTTCATCAGGTATCACTTCAATGCATTCGTATTGTGACTCCGATCCAATTCCGTTAACTATTAGTCCGACCTCGCAAATTATTCCACCGAATAGCAATTTTACGTTTACTTTTAAATTTGCTCCTTTTACGCCTCTGGAGTATATATTTTATGCGAGGAGTGATATTCCCAATCTTTCCCCGGACTTGGAACCAATTGTTATACAAGTTGTAGCATCCAGTGAATTGCCCTTATATCATTTCAAATTACAACTAAGCGATTACTTGGAAAATCGAAGAGGACAACGACAAAATTGCGAAGTTGTTCCAGAGGAGGAAACAAAAGTACTGGAATTTAATGCAATAGGATTCGGCATCCCAGTAACAAAGTATGCAACTTTCAAATTGGAAAACATTGGTATGAAACTAATTCAAATATTCCTTTCAGTCGTTTCTCGATCATTAATCCAACTGGTGAGCCGTTCACATACCGATGGGAGAAATCCATGAAGGATCGTAACGTAGCCTTGTTCCGTTGCGAATCACCCGAGGGATCTGTGCTAAAGGGCCGGTCAGCAGAAGCGCTCTTCACTTTTATTGCACAGCGCAGTGGTACGTTTGAAATGTTCTACTACTTTACAATCGAAAAGTACAATCTGCGAGTGATGTTCCTCCTTGTGGGACATGCTCGTGAACCCTGCGTTTTCTTCGTGGACAATGGCAGAGTGCTGAAGCCCACTGTGATGGGCATTGATGTACATGAAGTAGCAATTTTGAAAAACACTGAGGATCTTGCACTCACCTACAAAGTGAATATCGCCTCATTATATCATGAAGGGCGCACTCACAAAATTGGCATTGATCCGTTGAAAGGTGTACTGCAACCAAAGAGCGAAACACCCATCAAAATCAATTTTCATCCTACAAAAATCGGCAATTTTACGTTCAATGTGGAATTTCTTGTTGAACGCCTACAAAAACCTGTCGTCCTTACAGTTTCGGCAAAATGTTACAACGTTGAGCCAACGTTAAAATTAATTCAAGAGTATTCCACTCATGACTTAGTGGTGGATACCGAGAATTTGATTCAAATGCCTGTTGCAAGTAAAACTTTAATACGTTAGATTTGTTTATAAAAATAATAATTTTAGTTGGTGCAAAAGAAGCCGGAAACTTGCACATTTTCTATTGGCAATGCAGGCTACGTAGGTTTTTATTACAAATGGGACTCAGGCGATCAATTTTTGGATGATTTCGTAACTTTGGATATATCTCCTAAGGAAGGATATGTGAAAATGGGCACAGAAATCGAAACGATAGTAACTATCAAACCTGTTAAATTTTTAAGCAGGAAATCTGTACGATTATTACTTAAGGTAAATATTTTGAGTTTCTTAAATACAAAAAAAAAGTAATAATAAAAATAATTGTAGATTTCGTATGGTCCAACCATTCCGGTGACATTGGTTTGTTCGACATGCAAAACACGGCTGAAATTTTCTGATACACAACATGATTTTGGAGCTTGTTTGGCGCAGAAACACAACACTTTCAACAACGAGTGGACCTTAGAATTGAGCAATAACGACTATATTAATTATATGTAAGTACTGAAGATATTACAATTTTTAAACTAATATTTATGCTTGACCATTTGTTACATTTTAGTGTAACATTTGAACGTAACGATTATAGCCATTTAACTATAACGAAACGAGAGACTGTGCTGAGTCCTAAGCAATCGCTCAAAATACAATTTTACTTCCACCCCAAGGAAATTACCAAGTACAATACAATTGTAAATATTTTGATAAATGATAAGCCACATCCAATTACAATTCTTGGTGAGGGTGTTTCTATGGAAGTCGAATTATTAGACATGAAGGACAAATTCTTAGATTTCGGGTCTGTACCATTGGGAAAATATTGCAAAAAGCGTGTACATATTTTAAATAAGACTAAATGTCAGGTTAGCGTTTATTTCGAACTTTACCATAGGCTTCCAATATTTTTTAAGACCACCCGGCATTTGGAACCCGATTTTGAACACCTTGAGGTGAAGCCATCTGATGTTCAAGTAGCAAGGTAATATGCAAACAACATTTAATTTCAAAAAGAGTTAACCGTGCAAATATTTTTATAGAAAAAGACCGGCACCCAAAAAGGTCAACGAAAATAAAGGTAAAACGAAGGGTAATGCATCCAAGGGGTCCAGTAAATCTAGTAAAAAAAGCAAATCTTCCTCTGATACATCCAAGAAAAAGGGAACAAAAAATGGCAAAAAACATAAAATATCCAAGGAGGTAAAATCGGAAACATCTAAGAAAAAAGATGATTCTATGTAAGTGGATAATATCTTAAACATACAAGATTGTTTGTAAAATGTTGGTAAACAATTTTAGGGAATCTGTTGAATGCCCCGAAGAAAAACAAAAACGCTTAATAAACGCGAGCGTACGAATAAGGCCTTCCAAATGGATCAAATTGTATCCGCAAAATAGCGTGGAATTTACGGTCACTTACATGCCTCCAGAGCGAATGCCAGTTTTCCAAGAGCAGATTTATTGTCAAGTGGAAGATACTGTTATACCGCTTTGCGTGGTGAAAGCTTGTTGTATTGCACCACAGTATAACTTGTACAAAAGTAAAATTGCATTTGGTACTGTTATACTTGGATCATCGAACAAGTTCTGCACGAAGTTGATAAATTCGGGGGACATTGGAGGAAAATTTAAATGGACATGGAAAACCGCTCGATCAGATTTTTTTACTATTGTACCTATGGAAGGATATTCTACTCCGGGAACAAGCACTAACTTTGAAGTCAAATTTGAACCGGCTTATGTGCAATGCAATTGCGCTAGTTCAGTAAGTAAAATTACACATAGGTTGTTCTTACAATTAACGCTATATTTTTAGGCAAAATTAACGATCGAGAATTACAAATCAACATTTGACTTGGATTTAACCGGAACATGCATTAATTTGCCTAGTCCAATCGATACATTACGATTTTCTGGGCCTGTACGAGAATCGTTTACTAAGAAATTTACTGTCAAGAATTCGTAAGTTTTACACTATAACTTACTTCTTTATTCATTAACAACATGTTTTATAGTACTCCTGAACCGTGGGTCATTAAACCATCTCTAAGTGGTCCATTCTTTCATGTGGATGACCTAATCGTAGTGGATGCAAAGTCGTCCTATACCGGGGAAGTTATCTACACTCCCCTAACAATGACTCTGGGCAATAAATACCATGAAGTAAATAACTAACTAACTTTTTCATATATAAATCAAATTGATCTAAAATATGTACACAAATTTTAGGGTAAATTGTTCTTGCCTTTACCAGAAGGTCAAGGAATTTTGTATGATCTTCATGGAGAATCACTACGACCAAAAACTACTCAAATAATCGAAAAAACAATTCCATCGAAAACTTACAACGCAATTGATCTGATTGTAAACAATTGGTTGAAAGTCACTCAACAATTTACAGTTATCAATCAAATTGACCAACCGGACGGTCCCAGGAAAGTTTTATACAAACTTACGGGGAATACAATTATTGACGTGCCACCGTTAACTGAGAAGATATACAAATGGATCATTTACACTCTGAATGAGGGTAAACTGAATTTCAAAGTTAAGTTTCGAAACGAGGCGTCCAAGGAATACATATGCTATGAACTTAGGTTGATTGTGGTCAAATGCCAAGTGTTGGACAAGTTTGTCCTAAGTACTTGTGCGCGGCAAGTGGCTGAATTCAAATTGAAGCTGGAAAATCCTCTTGGCGAAGAGACGACATATAAATTGAGCAGCCCATGTTCTGATTTACATTTTGTGAAGGATGCTATAGTCCCACCATATACAGAGGTAACATTGTTGATGTGCATTGAATATTTAAATATTTGGATTGAATTCTAGATCGAAATTTTGATTGAGTATAAACCCTTATACCCTGCAAATGAATTCGTCGCTGAATTTGAAGCTGCTTCAATAAGATTGGGTACGTTTCCTTATAATTTTATCTTGTCTGCTAATAATGCGGAACCTGAATCTACGGTCACCTTGAAATCGCCATTGGGAATTAAAACTATAACGCATGCATATGTGTACAATCCATCAGAGATTGTAGCTGAATTCACAGCAAAGGTTTGCTAGGGAGTTGATTTAACATAATTTCAAACTTAATAAATTGTAATATTCTTTTAGTTGGAGAATTCTGAATTTAATGTGGAAAAACATGTTTCTGCACAGCCAAAAGAAAAAGCTCTAATTGAAATTGGTTTTGAACCTAGTGATCTTGGAGCAGTACATTCAAAATTAATTCTCAGTTCCCCTACATTGGGTATTTACATGTGAGTATTTTATAAATGTTAATGTGAATATTATACCTTTACATTTCCTAGTTATCCCCTGCATGGCATTGGAACTCTTCCCAACCCAATGGGCCCATACAGCATTAAAGCAGGTCAGCAGACACCAATTGCTTTCAAGAATCCATTCACATTTGGCATGAACTTCAACTATGCAGTTTCCAATGATTCCTTTTCTTTGCAAACCAAATCTGAATTTTTGAAACCACGATCAGCAACAAAAATTAATATTTCTTATCAATCAGTTGGCAATATTGACAAAAGTCCAGATATAAATTCTGTAGTTACAGCTAAATTGATAATTACATGCCAAGAAGAAGGCTACACACATATAGAATGGATCATGTATCTTCAATCTGAATATCTCAATTAAACCCACTATAAAATAACCTGTGCCATTATTAATTAACTTTTCAAATATAAAGAAGAAATACACTTTTAGTGTAATTTAGTGTGTTTACACATATATGGTAAGGTCTTTGACAATTTGTAACTGTGGTGTCTTCTATTGTAGCCCTTTTTCCTTGTTTGGCTTTGCTTAACATTAAATAAAAGTATAATTCATCAGATTCTGACATGTTTTCTTTACACTTTGTGGTTTTATTATTTTCATGGCTATACTCGCAGTTTGAACATAATTAAATCGCGGCGGGAATTTCAAACCGCGGGAATAAGGTTAGCACTTTATTCCCCTTGTATAGTCGGACTGTCGACTTTTGGTTTTTATGACACCTTAGCAAAGTTTTAAACCGGGAGTAAGGTGGGTACTTTATTCCCTCATCGATTATCGCTTGATTATACAGTAGTACTTCGTTAATTGAAATTTCCACCATCCACCATCTTTTGTATTTCACGTTTTCATAGTAAAGTTTATTTATAAATATGTTTCTTGTTATAGAACCATCAAGTATTTTGGGTCTTCCACATGTTGGAGGAAACAGATGGATGGATTCAGGTTCCAGTGGTCTTGTATCAATATTCCTGTAAGTGCGATAGGCAAATGAACACAGATATTGCATTTCTTATAAGATCTTTATTTATTGTCGGATTTTTCACTACATATTCTAGATAATGACCATCTCCTTTTTGCAGGAACTTAAAGCAAAATGGATAAGTGGAAAATCACAATGAGGCAAGCTCTACTACAAGTTGAACATTACCAAATTGATTGTGCCAGGGACATTTACAAAGCAAACGCCCCTACAGCAGCCTCTTAAGGTATTGTATTAATAACTTATTTCAATAAATTGAATATGTATAGAGTTTGTCACAATGTTTCTCTAGAATCATCCATGCATAGTTACAGTCTTCTAGACAAATACAATGAACTTCAAGGTACCAGGGACATCTGGAAAGCATCTCCAAGCAGTGTCGGCATCTGCAGCAATCTCTTATGGTATTGTATAATATGTGATAGTGGTTACTACTTGTGAGTTTGGGCAGTGGCAATGCGTTGGGTGATCGGTATGGTTTATCGGGTTTGTTTGTTTACTTCTCAGTTCGTCGTCGGATTTGTGTGTGTTAAGTCGCTTGTATAGTGTACCGTCGGCAGGCAGGTCACCATGAGATGGTGCAAGCTCTACTACAAGCTGGACATTACCAAATTGATGGTATGGATAGTACCAGGGACATTTACAAAGCAAAGGCCCCTGCAGCAGCCTCTTGAGGTATTATATTAATAATTTATTTCTATAAATTCAATATGTATAGTTTTTGTCACAATGTTGACACAATGAATTTCAAGATAAGCAAGCAGCTCCAAGCATTGTGGGCACCTGCAACAGTCTCTTATGAAAGCACCTCCAAGCAGGATGGGCTCCTCTGCATTATTTTAAGAATGCATCTTCAAGCAAGTGCCTGCGCCTGCAAATAAGAAGAACTACAAGGCACCAGGTTCAATTGAAAAGTATCTCCAAGCAGTGTGGAGTCCTGCAGCAGTTCTTAAGGTATTGCACTAATAATTTAATTCAATTATTTAATTCAATTCAATTTAATTCAATTCATTAAATACAATAGTTACAAATATGTCATAATTTTTCTTTTTGCATTTCATAATCTTCCATATTTTGTGTGAGGTAACAATGCAATTACAGACAAGTTCATGCCAAGGACATTTGAAACAAATCTCCCAGCACTGTGGGCTTCTGCATCAGTGTCTTAAGGTATTATTTAACAATTTATTTCATTAAATACAATATTTTATAATGTATATCATTGTCTTTCTTATCTTAGGATCTACAGGGTATTGCTATACCAGTATGTAACAG
>JARJDZ010009026.1:0-16147 GCA_030264555.1 Aleochara sp. GC000083 | reverse complement strand
ACGGTACTTCATCGAGTTTTGCAATGTTCATGAACCGGCAGCGAAATGTTGGGCATGCATGGAAACTTATGAATTTCACTTTGGAATTAAATTCCAAAAGCTTCGTGGCACGTAAAAAGAGAAGAGTGTTAAGACGTTGGTGGTTTAAGAGTTTGGTACTGTCAGGAATTGATACTAGTCGCTTCCAAATAGAAGAGTTCTGAAGTTTAAGTATAGACATAAGACAACTATGTAGATTCTGGTTCCATCCAGCAAGAATCAAGAACTAAGACCATTTTAAAAAAGCATGTTTCCAAAAACATATGAAGAGGAACAGGAGCTAAAACCAAGTTAACTCCAATTTCTTCTCAAATGAGGATGTCCGATTATCTATCCAAATGTCTCCTAGAAAAATATAGTTTAAAGAAAGGTCCAACTTAACAAGTTGGTCCTGGTCTCTATAACCAAGAACTTAGAAACAAAGACCCAGGAACTATGTTGATTCTGGTTCTGTCTAGCAGGATCCAAAAAGTACGATCATTACAAAGAAGCAGTTTCGAAATACATATCAAGATTGTACCTAGGAACCATAACCTTTAACAATGGCTTAGTACTCCAAGGTTGGTCCTAAGCCTATCTGGCATGAATCAGGAACTTAATTCCAACCAAACTCCTTTTTACGAAAACTATTCCTAGGCAGATCCAAATTAACATGGTTGGCCTTGGTAGCTAGAAACAAGAACTAAAGAACCAAGGCAAAAAGAGAAAGATATTAGACCCACTTTGATTTCCCATAGACCTTGGGATTGTACCTTGACAAAGGTGTCAAAACAAAAGTACTACAGAATGGACTTTCTAAGTTGCTCTTAGGTTCATTCAAGCAGAGCAAACTTGAACCCTGATTTTATGACTATTTTGGATTTGGTAACCTTGCATAAAGCGTGGAACCTAAAGCTAAGATAGCAAATCAGACATGGAAACCATGACCATCCATGACCTACTATGACCCACTATGATATCTTTCCTATTTTGGGACGTTCAATGACCTTAAGGCTTGTAAACCGGAATCTCTACAAATTTAAAACCTTTGCACTTCATTTAGTCCAAAATTCAAGGCTCCAATTTCGAAATAGCTCCAACTCCTCATTTCTTCAGACGGTAAATAAAGAAAATGTACTCACCAAGTCATCAACTAGTAGATTAACCACCTGATTCATCCTTAAGGAACCTGTAACAAAAAAGAAATGAAGCTTTAAAACTATTGTAAATTGCATACTGAATAGAAATCCGAAGTAAAAACGACCCAAAAAACATTTGTGAATAATATTTAGCCCGAAAGAATAGTGTATTCACATGCCATCAAACTTTCCGCCCGATAAGGGAATACGGCGCGCGAAGATTGAGAAAGATTGTTCACTGTTGGGAAACAAGAGAAGTTCTGATCGTCTGGACCAGGACCCGCGTATCTCTTCGCCTCCAGAATTCTTCGACTAGTTCCCCCCAAACCAGATCTCCCTACATGTCTATAACACTTCCAAGGGGCATCTTTCCAAAGAAGCCCCATCCCTCCCAGCTCTTCGCCTTCCACACACCTAAACCTTGCCCCATCTTCGCCTTACCCCATTGTTTCCTCATTCCCTCATCCCACTTTTGGGACAGTGCGTGGATGTATTTTTATCGCGCCTTTTTATCATAATGTTTTACAATATTCGAATCCGTCGAATAACTTCGAACTCTTCGGCGCGCGCGTTCGGGCGCAAATAAAATATTGTTTCTAAGTGAATTCTCATGTATCCCACTCCGGCAAGAAAAATATGAAATTCGTATTCCAGTCTCAGGCATTCACGCATAATAAATCAGTGGATATTAAATAGCACTAACAATAAGAGAGGGAAAAAAATACATCCAGACATCTTCGTCGTGTTGGCTATTGCTGAATTATTGCCTAAATATTGACTTAATGTTTGTCTCTGTAATGAAGGGTCCTCGACGTCCAGCGTCGAATCGAAGGGACGTTTTCGCCACTCCAACGTCTATTTAACGAAGGGTCAATGCGGCTGCAAATATTTGCGTTAAATATCAACTTTGGATACACACTTCGATGCGTTCGGTTGACCGTACATGATTGTACCAGCGCCAAAGAGAAGCCAGAGATGGACCTCTCTTTTGGGCCTACACGACACGTAAATAAACACAGTGAAAAGAAAGAAAGCCGAAAAGTAAACGAAATTTACATTCGGAGTCGTCGAAATTCGCAGCAAAGCCGAAAAGAAAATAAAACTAGGAAAAGTTACCATCATTGGGAACAATGATAACAAGGGCAATTAGAGAATTACACAGTTCCTGTTTTAGTTTTTTTCCCCGACCCTCTCTTTGGTTCATGCTGGTTGCTACAATCCGGAAAGGAGAAAATGAACTTCTTCTGTTGGCGACCAGAAAGGATGGAAATCTGTATGGGATTGCAAGGGATGGGATGAAATGTTGAAAAGTCGACGACAAAAGGGTCTGTAGCTGGGATGGGACGAGAAACGTAAACAATGTCCACTGGAGGAACCCAATGAACGAAGGGACCAACTAATGCGTGGGTCTGGTGAGTGTTCGATGTTGTCAAGAGTCCGAATTCGAATCTTCAATTAAATACCTAAGTTTCCAGCCGAGGCATTGTCTCATGCGGGGGAGGAGTCGCAGAAAACTTCCACTTTAACCCAACGCATCCACGGCATCATCCACGAAATCGCCCAGGAAGCAGCAGGATGCAACAATGGAAAATGGGGCAGATTTCAGCGGGAGCAGTTCAAAACCGAATGGATTGAAGACATTCGGTGGAAAAGCACCCCATGAAACAAGTAGTCGGGAAAACTTTTTGCAGTAACCATCATCATCATTGTTCCATGCTTAGGCACTACTTTTTCTTTATTTCCACTCCTTTCCTGTCCGCTTCCGTTGTGCTCGCTGGTCCACACACAGCTGGGCACGATGTGATTAAGTACAGCGCAAGTAAAAGGTTCGGCAAGTAAAGAAGAAGAAAAAAAAAGCAGGAGCAGCACGAAGAACCGCAATGGGGAATGTTTGCAGCGCAACTAAACTGGACCATCGAGTACTACACCGCCTTTTGTGGTACACCTACCTCTTTGCAGGAGGAAAGTTGCACGTTGCAAAAATAAACGAGAGTTGCGAAGATTTCAATCTGGTACTGCTTCCTTCGGAAGCCCGAATGTTTCCGGTTCGTACTGGATGACAATTGTAACAAGCGTTCCGGCGGTGCTCGTCGTAAATTCCTAATGAAAATCACCGAAAAGTATTTTAATTACCAACTTTTACTTTTGTCGCGCGCGTTCGGCTGCAAGTTTCTGCGATCGAGTTGAAGTTCTTCGGCGAGTGGCATTATTCGCGTGGTCACTATTGTTATCGCGATGCGACGAATCCGGGACGCGAAAGGAAGTCATTTCCCTTAATTAAAACTACTTTCTGGGCTGCATCCTCGGCGACGAGACAATAAACTTTGCGCCAAAAAAATCGGCGTGCGGAAAAATAGGCGAAGAAAAACTGGGCAATGATTGCCGAATGAACGCTGGTCGTTGCGGGACGGCAATCAAACACAACAGGATTTATGATTGTCCTAGCTTCAATGTAGACATTTCAAATTATGATGGTCGGTCTGTCCACTCACCGGGTCCTCCTACACTGAAGAAGCACAATTCTCTTCCATTCAGAATTCAGATTTGTTGGATGAAATATTTCAGGAATTTATATTTCCAGGAAATTTCGTTGTTGGGCACCAAAGGATAATACTTCTCGGGATTACATTTTATACCATTACGAGATGGTGGCTTGTTAGCACCCTGTGTGATTCTGATTCGGTTTGGTACCGAGAGGTTTATTTATTCAGGCAAACCTAAACGAAGCTGACCACCGCCGTTGCTGCCGCCGTTCGAGTTACAGTTGTATTTCAACAAAACGCATGTAACCATTACAAGAGACGGCGGGCAATCGGGAGAGATGGGAGGCAAGCTGGCCCAAAGCGGGCGCTGGAGGACGCGTTGTGCTCCCTTTTGAATGGGCAAATATTCATAGAAATTGCATTAACAATCAAATTATTGTTTGATTTTCTGATTGCACAATTTACATATAGTGCTCCAATGCGGACGCTTTCGGAACTACTCGGGGGCGGCTGCTTTTTGGAGTCGTGTGCAAACATTTGCCCAACCATGGGCCGGACATGCATTTACGCATTTACATTTTTACCCATGAAAATATTTCATTCCACTTCGACGCTTTTCCCAACTCATCCCATCCCAAAACCGGACAGTCCAACCAACCCATCGAACCAACCCAGTGTCCCAATCGAGGTCCAACTGATTTGGTCATCAAATCCAAACATCAGAGTTGCCCAAAATTGAAACATCCAGTCTATGAACGTATGAAATTGCGTCCAATTTGATTGTAATGGAATTTTTTCAGGATTCATTCATTCCGCTTTTATCTTGGCAATTTGAAGCAAATTTAGTGTACAAATCGAAAATTTAGACATTTGACTTCAACCCCATTCGGGTTGAAGAATACGATGATGGCCTTTGCCTATGTCCGTAGACCGGATGGGCCGCTATAAGCACACATTCTTTTTGATGGCTTTATCAAAGAGTTATTCAATTGTGCCCCCTTTCGGAGACCATGCACCATGCATGGATGGGACCCCTGACGTTATCTATAATGCGCAATTTTCTCTCGTAAATTCGTTCGATGCATACAGAGACACAGACAGGTACATTCGAATTGGTTACGTTTGTCGCAGAATGAACATATGCGAGGAGCAAGGACTTGAAAGCTGGGACGATGCCCGAAGGAGACGGGACGACGCTCGACAGTAAGCCGAGCGATCCTCGAGAGCGCCCAGCCCTTCAATTCGCTCCAATTTTCGTCGTCGAAACAAGTTTGTACAAAATGAAATTTCCTTCGTTTCTTATCTACCCAAATCCAATCCCCTAACGAAACCATGCCTTTTGTTCCAACCATGGGTTAGGACTTTGTAATTTTTCCCTGGGAGAGACGACAATTTCAACATTAATCAAATCCACACTATTTCCAGCAAGGTCTTCAAGGTGCAATGACACGTCAGAATCCCGGATCTACTTTTATACGCCATTCTCAGACGTTGAGAACAAACTCAAACAATTCATCCGTCTGCTCATTGTGTGCATCTTCAACATGCTGAAATGATCCCGAAAAGAGTTGGCTGTACTTTTACCTGATGCACCCGAAGAATCCTGTGAGGGAGCCCGAGGGACGAAGATGGAAACACGATTCAAAGCTTCAAAGTCGGGAGATTAATGGTTCGAAAATTAGATTGTTGTAAATGTGTGTGCTGCGAGAGGGAGGCCTTCGAGGACCGAGCGGGCTCTTCTATTTTGCTCCAGCCTCCATCAGGTCCTATGGTGTCTGATAATTCGTCCGATAATTATTCACCTGAACGAATGCACGCCAACGCTCCCGCTGTTCCTGCCAGGCACGAGCGGTTTGGTGCTGCTTGCCTTCTGCTCTCTCTTCGGGCGTCCAGGCGCTCCTGCTTCGGGCGACCGTGAGGACCGAGGAGAAGAATGGTGGAATGACAAGTATCGGAGGGACCCGAGGACACAATAGAAAGCAAACAAGCGCCCACGTACCACCAGCTCTGCCATCATCATCATCCAGAGCTGTGGAAGAGGATCCAGGATGGTGGAGGATTTCGAGGGATGGAGCATTGAAAATCTTTCAATCAGAAGTAAAGTGATTTGATTTACGAGTCTACTTGCGTACTCATATGGGCGACCATTAATTATTTTAATTATGTAATCTTAAATGTAAATATGCCTCATTGAATTTATAAAAAAATAACCATAAATGAGATCATTTATCATCGTAATTAAATTTTTCTGAAATTTTGTTATTAACATTGTATAATTATGCCCAGCAAAAATGCAGAAAGTAAAGGTTGATGAGATGAATTAATTATTTATGAAAAATATTTTCACAATTCGCGTGGAATCAAAATATATTTGCAAGGTAGAAAATTGAATGGTTGGAAGAGCGAATAAAGTTGGAACGAGCATTGTGGCGCACTCTATGGAGAGAATGTGGAAGTTTTGCCGCCCCCATGCAACCAACCATCGACCAGACCACGTTCATACATTTGCAGACATTGGAGGCTGATATTACAATGCAGTGCGACATCCGGGAGGCGGCAGGCATTCCACGTTTCCCGAACGGGCGTGTAAGTAAGCGGCGAATATATTGGATGCGGCGGCGGCGGCGACTGCGGCTCTATAATAATAGGATCATAGCCGATTATAACTCCCATCATAGGCTTACTGCGCCGATAAATTCGGACTATGGACTCGATGCAGGCTGCATGCACCAGCTCGTGGAACGATTTCGCCGCCGCCGCCGCCGCTTTTCGCCTCATCAAAACAGTAATATCGCGGATGCATCGCACAGCGCATCCCATGCAATTATTGCAGAAAAGCGCTCGGCGCGCTTGTGTGCAAATTGCTTTAAGTCGCGTCACTTGTACGCACGTTCAAAGCGGAGGCTGCTTTGCAAATGAAATAGACAGCGCACAAGTGGATGGTGCGGGGGCGGCAGACGGAGGAGGCGGTCGTACATAAAGTGGATTCCGCAGCTGGAGATTTTGCGGATACACTTTGAGGGGTTCGTGGATTGACTTTGTAGATGCGAATCGTTTCGCTGTGGATTCGCATTCGCTGCCGACGCTTGTCAGATGTCTTGCTCAGCAGGCGCATTCCCTAACTAAGATGCATCCTCCAATCTAACTTTTCCATTTGTTGCTGAATTAACACCTCAATCACAGATTTTTCCCCGTCGTTGAGTGGCAAGCGTGTAATGCAAGGTTTCAGAGTTGCAAGGCGGGAAATGAAATGAGTGAGGGGTTCAATCCTAATGAAATCACTTGCAAACTCTTTGGTCTCATCATTCCCATAAGACTAGAACCAAATTCTTGGATGTTAGTTGTTAGACAATGAGAAGAAGACATCTTCATAGGTTAAGCTTGATTTGTAATTAGTGATAAGACAACATTAAACTACTTGATTGCAAAACACCTTAAATTTGGTGGTCAAACTTATTAAACTTATTGGAAACCTTTGATGTAATTTAGGTTGGTCTAAGCCTAATGTCACATCTAATCCTTGAACCTTGCTCTTCTATAAACTGAACCAGTCTTTTAACAGTTCTAGTTTCAAACCCATAAATGTAGATCAATTTCTGTATTAAGATATGATCTGATAAGATCTGATAAGGATCTAATATAATTATAGGTGCACCTATAATTTTGCAAAAAGGACCTTCAAATATTTTGGATATAAATATAGAGATTTTCATTCTAAATTGTGATTTTTCCAATTCAGATTTTTGCATAGTAATTAAATGCAATATCCTAGAAAGACCTTTCTAGATCACTTTTTTCAAGAAACTCCTTTTTCTAATTTTAAACCTAATCCTTAAACTAACCCTTCCATCAATTGGACCAGTCTTTAGTTTTACATCTGAATTTGCAGCAGATCTTATTTTCAAGCAGATCTATTGTAGTGATACGCATATTTTTCAAGATATGGCTATAGATTTATCATTTGGAAACTGAGGTTCTTCAAATTCAGATCAACTCAAAATTCTAGAAATCCCATTTTCTGGTAACTTCTTTCAAGGATGTCCTCTTTCTGAACTTAGTTCTGATTAAAATTTTCATAGGGAGTTTCTGGAAATACTTTAGAAGATCTTCTTCTTGCATGTAGTTGTTCCCAGAATATGTCAAACCTAAAGAATTCTTGAGAACCCACTTACAAGAAAATAGAAGCCTAACTAGATTTGAAACAGTAATATCCAGAAAGGCTCAGTTCCTAAGATACCAATTTTCAAATCACTCTATAGTATAAACATGTACCAGTAGAAAGACAATCTTTTCAAGATGAGCCTAACATGGAAATATTTTCAAATTTAGGCTTCAATTCAAGCAATTGAATATTTTTCTGAATTGCAATCTCACAAAAAAGGAAAGTAAGCTAAGCAAAGAAGAAACTTGTAACAAGTTGCATTATTATTATATTTTAGAAAGAACCTGAAGAAAATCTAATTCTAAAAACCTGGTGCAATATCAGAAATAAATCCGGCACGTATTCTTCCAGCAGGTGCACATTGCATTTGGCAAAGTCAATGACGCGGGATTGCACCGAGTTTCATTCCATTTTAAAAGGTGAAAATTATCTTTTGTTCCTGTAGGCGCCTTGGCGGCAACATTGGCGTCGGAGGCGGCGGCGGTGGCGGCGGCGACGGCACTCTATTATACGCTTATACGCCGCCACCATTTTCACACTAGTTGGACTAATGAATAAAGGGAATTGTATCCGTTCCTGCCGTGTCTTGCAGGCATTCTCGATGGCAACAAAACAACGCCGGTTGGCGGTGGCGGCGGCGGCGGCAAAGCCGGAGATAAAAACGAAATTCCTTTATGGTCGACATTACTCGATGTAATAACTGCAGACGTTGTGGCGCAATCAGCGCCGGAAATGAGCGTCTTCTTCCTGCGTGTGTGTGACCACCAGCCCAGCATGTCCTCTTCAACCACCACCACCACCACCCTCCTTCTTCTGGACGTTGCATACTGGCCCCAACTTTCCACCTAACTTTACCGGCCAAATTGAGATAAGAGTCCTGCGGCCTTTTGCTCGCCTTGATTGAGCACGTCCACTCTTACGACACGTACGGTCATCCAGCATCCCACCCCAAGATGAAGAGTTTTTGGTCGCACAACTCTCCTCCACCTCAACCCGAGTAAGGCATCCATCTTTAACGAATGCGATGACTGTTTAGCGGACAGAGGTCAAAGCGGAGCACCGAGGTAATAACACGAAAGAAGTAAAAAAGAAACGTCGAAACGATGCTCATTCAACTATTACCTTCCATTACAATGGAGGAGTTCATGGCGGGTAGAAAGGATTCACCGCAGAAGAAGGGGACGGGGGATGGTCATTGCCTAACGAGAGTAAAAAGACATTGCGCCTCTGCCATCGTGGTCCTCGGAGGCGGAAAGAAGCTGCGACTGTGGCAGCATTGACAACGAAACGAAGGCTGCAGTAAAAAGGAAATTCAAGAAGCGTTTAGCCCACAATACTCCATCCTTCCAACTCCTTCCAGTTCTTCGTCCTTTCGCTCAAATGCATCGTCCAATCCAGCCACCAGCAGGGATGCAATGCAGTTCCACTCACTTGCTGACCGAAATATCCGAGTGTGTACACGAAGGTTGAAGCCTGAAGGTTGGCAAGGCTGGGATTGGGATGAATGTGTAGTGCCTTTTGGCTGCTGCGCCTCCATCGACGCTGGTGTTGCAGCAACGAGGCGAATTACGGAGGCGTGCAAGCCAAGCAGAGAAAAAGGACCTCGAGCCGAACGAGTGGTAAAAGAGTGACCCAGAAGAGCCGGGCCGGAATGCTAAAGCCTTTCGCGAAGTGCAGCGCCAGCAGCTAGCAACGTGATGGAAATATAATATTATTATCCTTACACCGTTAACTTATAATTTCATTTCCGATAACTTTATCAGCGCGCTGGAGGTGCAAGTGTTGCACGAGGGTGAGCCCTCCGGAAAGCCCACCCTGGTGGATGCAGGCTACTGGGCTACGATGGTCGTCCTGGCCGTGTTGCATAACTCATGACGCGAAGGATACGAAGGATAAGCGGGGCAACGTGATGCGAGCACCTGCAAATGCAGCGCGGAAAAATTGCATAAAATTGGCAGCAATTTTAACTTGTAACGTTTCCGCCCATCCAACAGCGATCTTGCAATTTATTTGAGTGCTGTAATTTCATCAATAAATATTTTCTTAGCGTTCGCTTGCTTTGCGCTTCTATTTATAGAAATTAACTCGGTAACTTTTTTCTAACTGTAAGTTGCAATTAAGGTTTTATAATAAAACCTGCAAAAATTATTTACTTCTGCATTAAAAGTATCTATTTCTGGAATTTCTGTCGGCAAACATTTTGTAGCAGATTCTTCAAAACTCATTAAAGTAATAAATATTCGAGGTTACTTCGGAAAGATTCAACTTGATGAAATTTCTACGAAAAAGGCTTTTAAAAAACAGCCAATTCTAAAATATAGCCTAGTTCTGACATCTCTTTAAAGATGGTGATCAATTTCTGAAGCTCTTCTTCCTTTCAAAAAAACGACTTCATTAGAAGCCATTTTTGTATGGAGTTTCTGAAAAGTCTTCCGCTGCCTTTTCTAAAACCACTTATTTCAACAATCTGCCTTTTTCAAGATATTTCTGACATGTCTGATAAGTGGGATTTTTTTAGAGAGTTTCTGGAATTACTTTAGAAAGTCATCCGCTGGCATTTAGTGGTTTCCAGAATCTAAACCCAACCTACCAGAAAGAAGGATCCTATCTGGAATTTCCCTTTCCATCAATCTTTTCTTTCTGAACTAAGGGCACATATTTCAGGCATTGCTGTTGAGTAGGATTTTCAAATAAAGTTTCTAGAATTCTGTTGGATTTAGTGGTATCCAGAATCTAGAACCTTCTACAACTTTTAAGGTCCCAGTTTGAACCTCCAAGGAAGTCTCAATTTAACAGTATCATATTTTAGAGTTTAAACAAATTACTCAGAAATTTTTCGTTAGATCTTTTTTTGTGTTAAGCTTTTCCAAGTTTTTATTTGGGTAGGTTACAAAGATTACCAAAATTCAAGACTATTCAAAACTAGTCTTTACAATCCAGGACCAAAAAGTAGTTACTAACGTCATGGTACTATCATTCAATCTCCACTAAAACTCATTTCCTGAAGAGAACCTCCAAGGAAAACCTCACCTAGCAAATCCCACTAAACGTCAACTAACAAAAAGAGGTGACTTGTATTTCTTGTTAATCCCAAGAAGACCTCAAGTTGAAAAATATATCACGGACACAATTTAAATTGCGTCAGGGTATTTGGGGATTGCCTATCATACGTTCGCATCTATCACCATTCCAAGAACCACCACCAGTACCATGAATAAAATAATATGTTAACCATATTAAAGACTTAAAAGCTTCAAAAACTAAGTGGATTTCCCATGCAAGCCTGGAAGTACTCGACAAGAATTTTCTTTCCCTCGCATCCGCCAAGCGATTCCGAACGAAAGCAACGTATGTGAATACTCTATGGAAATCCGCAGAAAGACTTGATATTACTTTGGCGCCTGCTGACGAGAGGCGAGAAGACGATGGCGGAAGGCATGCAGAGGAAAATTTCATCATGAGGCCTTGATCCAATTACGTCGGCTTTAGGTGCTCGGCGTCGGCGTTAATGCCTTTTAATTTTCTAATTATGATTTTTTATTGCGCGGACTCTCACTCAGCCTCTTTTCTCCACTTTTAGGAGCCTTCATAATTGGTAGCCTCGGCATTGGAATTTTTTAATTACTTTTTCGTGACGCCACGTCCTCCATGGTCGTCAAGGCGCAAAAATTTCATGCTAAAATTTTGCAAGTTCCATGAGAATTGTTGAACTCTAAGTCGATTGGAAAAAATCATTGATCATTAAGGAATGGACAGCGAAAAATTATCGATGGTAAACAATTGCAATCGTCGCAGAGGTGGAAACTAAACAAATCCCAATTAACAATTGTATGCAATTAACGGACTTGAATGTGATCGCTCATATTTGCATCGATGTGCGTTTACTCATAATGCAGATGCGCTCTTGCATTATTCATAAACCGTTCGATTGCGGGGGCGCTAATTATTCTACAATGCAATTGTCAATAAAAGTGAATGTTTGCCCAATTTGCAACTGTGTGTGCAAAATCAGAGAATATTGCAAAACGTAAACTTTTATCGATTGGGTGAATTCCAATCTTTTTGGACGTCAATTAATCCCGAAAGAGTGACACGTGCAGTATCAAATCACAGGATTTGACTTGTATTGAATTGCATCGAATTTCTTTGTATTCCAGAAAATGTGGGGAAAAAGAGAAGATGGGAAACGAGCAACGCGTAAAAAATCGGATGAAAGGAAGGGAAGAATGCACGCGTGCACACAAAAAATCGGAGGATTTAGGAGGAAATTATTTATTAGGGAGGTCTGGATGGCCGCCCCCGGTCGCTCGCTCGTTATTAGCAAATGAAGCGTAAAGTGGCGGTACTTTCACTCTTCCACACCACATGCACAATGCGCAATAGAAGAGCGACCATTGTCCAGTTCATTTGTCTCGGTCATACTTTCACGCAGCGAAACCCTGGACCCAGAGTAGTAAATAGCAATGATGGCCCCTCTGATGCTTGCATGAAGGGATACGCAACATAAGGAACGATCCATCATCTTGGATGTGTATGGGATAAAAGTTCAATTGAATAGAGGAGCGCGGATTGAATGAATTTCAACATTTTCATAAAAATATACAACATTTTTTTGCCCAGCAAAAGGATAATGCAAGATTAATGGTGGCAATTTTCCAATAAAATCGACCGGGCTTTTAATGAAGGATTAATTTGTTGGATGCAGCCAACATTTTTGCAACGCTTGGTGTGAAATTGGTGTGCGCGAATGAAGGAAGAGCTGGAGAGTGTGGCAACGGGCGTCGTCCGGAAAATTGCCAAAGCTATCAATTTTATGCATCTTACACATACACACACATCGGGGGTGGGTTGAACGGGAATTATTAGAATATGAATGGACGCGTTCCCATGCAAGTAAGCAGGGCGAGTCAGTGAAGCCTGATGCTGATGCGAAAGTAAAACGGTGTGTGCGGCCCCCGGTGAAGTGAACCCCGAAACTGCTGGAAGGACGCCATCCCATTTTACTACCTTTACAAGAAGCGCCGCTGCTGCCGGGGCGCTTGCAGATTATTATGCGGATTTGCATAGCGGAGGCGCTAGCGAAGAAGGATTCGTCGCGCTCTATAGCCGCGCCAGACTAGTTATTGGGGGACAATGGGGGCCCTCGTTGGCCTTAGCCTTCGTAGTCTCACAGTCGAAGAGCTAATACCCTTCGGTGGCGCAAAAGACGTGCGCGCAAATGGCCGACCGACCCAACGATCTAAGTTGGTCTGGCGATGGTCGGTTCCTGTTGGATTCGCTTCGGCTGGGCGTTAAATCCGATATATTGGCCGATTACGTGCTGATATATAAACCTTTAACGCGAGGGCAGGCTAAACAAATTTTAATGGGTATTTCAGAAGACTTTATTATCAACCATGTAGATTCATCATTCGAGTCCATCGGGTTTAGTACCAGTTTGAGGTCTAATATATATAATAATCTTAGGTATGTTAGGCTCATTCTAGGCTTAGGTTCTTAGGTGATCACTTTGAGGACCAAGTGGGAAACTGATAACAGATTCGTTCTTCTTGAAGAAACCAGAAGGCAACGGTGGAAAAGAATTGTTCTAAGGTTCTAGAACACTAGCAAATGCTAAGATATAAGGCTCCAAAAATGGTGTCAAAAGAAAACCATACTGAAGTATAAACCTAAAATCAAGCATTCAATGCTATGGGTAGTTGCAGATTGAAGGTTCCAAATTTAGTTCCAAGAGAAAAGGTTAAGACTAGTTTTAAAATTCTTGTAAGTGCAGCTAAAATGTTTAAGGCTTAGTTCCAAAAAAAGTGCTCAAACTTTGTTTATAACTGAGGACAAAATGTTTAAAGGATACTTCTGAAAAAGTATCCCACAGTTTTTGGGTCTTAGGACATTGAGGACTAAGGATATTCCTGAAGAAGTACAGTAGATAAAGAAATTTGGTTCCAAAGGTATCAAAAGAGGGTTAAACCCAATTATCTGATTAGAACACAATCGAGGAGATGATAAGAAAGACGCAACAAATCAGTCGATCGCGAGGAAGAAAATAAACCCGAGAAAGTTACCGAAAATGTTTCAATTTTCTTGGATGGCCGCCATTTCAACACGGACGCGAAATCTAACTGAAAGTCACGTCATCATCACGTTGCGCATCGTTGTAGCACGTCGTTGATTTTATTTTTATTTCCACCGTTTATTTTTATTCCCGCCTGCGTCTCGTTTGCGCACCGCGCGAGGGAGCGCTCGGGGGCGGCATCCGCCATCTCATTTCATTCCAGCACGCTCGATCTATCCATCCATCTATCTATCAATCTATCAATAAAAGTAAATCCGTGCGCGTGTGGTGCACGGTGACGCGCTCTCATTTCGTGCGCGCACAGCGGCAGCGGCGGCGGCGGAGGCGGCGGCAGCCGGAGACAACGTCTTCTCAGAACTAAGAAGTGGAACATCTGCGAACAATCCGAACAACATTCAATTCACAATCTATTTCCCACCCACGTGTCACCCACATCTTCTGCCGTCGTCGCTGCCGCCGCCTCCGTTACTGCTGCCACCACCCCCGACAGTGGTACCGTGGTGCCGCCTTGGCAATAATCAAGCATTGCAACATTTGGCGCAAGGAAGCGCGCACATTGTTATATTCGCCGTTTGATGATGATGATGATGATGGCTGCTGCCTCAATTTCACACGCCACACGACCCGCCGCCCCCCGCCAATTCGACACAAAGCAGAACATAATGTTCTAATATTGTTGCAATTAGGCACAAAGACATCGCAATCGTTGTCGTCGTTGCAGCGGAAGAAGTCGACGAAGAAACGATGATAACGCAATAAAACAAGTCGGTGTCCTCGACGACGGCGGCGGCAGTGATGGCGGCGGCGGCGAATATTTATTATTGTATTGTTGCATTAAATTCTGGAACGGCGGACGTTAATCGTTTCGGGATGACACTCGCACTCGCTCGTTTAATAATCATCATCTTTATTCGACGCGCCCGGCCGTGGAAAAGTGCAAGCGATGCGTTTTCCCGCCCCCGACGACCGCCGCCGCCGAATGCGACGGCACGTTTTTGCTTGCTTATGCTTTTCTTCGCTTTATTGCGCGCTTCCAGCCGGTATGACTGCAATTATTCCGCCGGATTTTGAGGGTCGGCCGCATTCGTCTGCCGCCCCCACCATCCGCCATTCGTACCATGAGGACCTTCGGATGAAAATTATAAATCTTACTTTGTAAATCGGTGTCTTTCGGCACCCTCGCGCAATAAATAATAATGAATAAGCGGCAGTGAACTGCCGCACATCTATATCTACGCATTATGGGGCAAAGGAAGTAAAAATAAAGGAATCGAGGAGGGCGCTCGAGGAGGCGGCTCGGCCGTAAGGACTCAGATGTGCAGATGGGGGCGGCGGAAGAAATGAATGTTGTTTGTGCGGTTCATTCGCAATTCTGGCGCGGTGTCGAAATGTTGAATTATGTTTACACGTTTTTCATGAAAGCCTGAGATATATTTTGCAAATTATTAAATATTAAACTGTTTATGTTCCCAAGGGAATGATGGGGGACGATGCTATGCCGGAAGGAATTTAGTCCTTACATTTTTCTATCGGATATTCGCTTTATATTGGATATTTTTTCCTGAATTTTTCAGTGATTTATGATGTAAATAGAGTCAAATTCTTTAGTGTCCCAATAAAAATTATTCTGGAACAAAAATTAAGTTCCATATTTGGTATATTTTTCAAAGGATTTTAAAATTGTAGATAAATAAACAATAGCATAAACTCTTGCTATAAATCGTCTAGAAAGATAGAATTTCTAACGAGGAATTAACAAAAAAGTTGGTCCACTGGAACAAAAGTTATAGCGATTTATAGTTTTTTGAAAAAAGCAAAATTATTTCTTTTTATGAAAAACATTGGGCATGAGTAATTCCTTTAAGTAAAATTCAAAATATTATTTATTTATTTAGTAAGATTGACTAAAGAAGTCAAATCTACCCGATATTATAAAAAAACTACATCTGAATATTCAATTTCAAAAGTAATACGTGAGAAAATGTGGCATCTTTTTCATTATTAAAATTCAAGTTATTATTGTTAATAAGTTAAGGTCAGGTACCATTATTATGTAAACACAACTCTTTAACTTTCGAAATTTTCAAGAACGAACCTGATACCTTAATTAGTTTCCAAGATATTGAATTTTGTTTGAAACCATTTCTTCTTCTGTATTACTCATTTTCTATAGAATATTTCAAATATTTAAAAACATAGATCGAAAGATAAAGAAGTGACCTTTCATTTGCTTTTTTAATCATGAAAATCGGCCCAGTAGTTTTCGAGTTAT
>JARJDZ010009025.1:0-13880 GCA_030264555.1 Aleochara sp. GC000083 | reverse complement strand
TTATATTAAAATATAAAGCTAAAGGCATAATTCGCCTTCAACGTTTTTCCCCCATTTGACAGGTATTTAAATCAGTGCTTGTTACCACCGTTTGAAGCGCCATCTGTCGTATTGTTTTCTTTTTGAGAAACTTTCCAAAAGTAATTTTCGAGTTGTGTGAAAGTACTTGAAATTTGATTTATCAGTTGAAGGAAAAGTTTTGAAACCACTGGCATTGACTTGGAGTGATAAGATTTAGTATGATTGGAAAAAATAATTTTGGTTTGATTTATAGACTAAATTTTATTTGACTTTGAAACAAAGAAAATAGATAAAGAGGAATTAAAATTTTGATGAAATTAAATGATTGGAAAAAAGTGGTGATTTTTGAATGGAAAATTCTAACTTTTCGAAAGAACTGAAAACAAATTTAGATGTTTCTAGAACCTTCAAGAAATTTTCTTGTTTCTGTAACAAATCAGCCAGAAAATTGTGTGAGTAAACCCCCACACTTCTACAACAAACATATTATGTTATTATAAAATTCATAACATAAGCTCGCGTTCTGATATCTGGAATAATTTCCCCCCTTTATGGGCGAGTAATTTTCATTGCCCCATCGCGTGCGGAAAGCGCAGCACCAACCAACTATTGTTTTTAATCAGCAAGGAATCTCTCCTCAAAATTACACTTAATTTAACTATCAATTTCACATCGTTGGCGCTCTATATTTAACCTTTATGCTCGCACTATACGCCAATATACACTACCTACTAATACTAGACTCGTTCTACTTACATGTATGCTTGATGATATTTACATGCGACGATAAAATAATGCGAGCGCGATTAGACACATTTTTTGGGCGAAAATGATTATAACGTGCTTTTAATTAGTGGCACGTCAAGGCAGAATTTTCGCACAAATTGGCCACGCGTTTTCGATCCGTAATTGGATAGGAACAATCGCATTAAACCGGCTGAAAGTAAGTTGTCGCAGCAGGCTGGCAAGAGATGGAAGAGATGGAAGGCGTCAATCTGACACAGGCTCAACAAATGTAATCCGATTGTCTCGTTAGAGATGTCTTGTTAGTTGCAGGCTGGGCTGATCAAATTGGCGCCTTCGCCGCGACTTTTACTTTGGCGTCTCCGGATGACGCTCGCTTGCACCATCCAATTGATCGAGATTTAAGCGACAAGAGATAAGAAAACGTATTGACGTTTAAGTGGAACATGGAAATACTCTTAAGTAGATGTTGTGTGTAATGTTTCATGCAGATGGAAGGTCAATGTATGGTCTGATTTTTGGGTGGTCATTTGGTAAGCAAAGAGGTTGATGGTGTCCCGGTATCTTTGGAAGCTGTCCCAGATGCAGAATGTTAATTTGGAAGATGAAGGACCAATTTGCTAATTTGATCTGCTCAATAATTATTGCTTTATTGAGTCATTTGATAGTTTTCTTGAGATTGAGCTCAAACTGACCTTGAAGGCTTAGTCTTTGAAAACTAAGAATAAGAAGGTTGGGATCTTCCTTGATGAATTCCAGATAGTCTCAAATCAGAAGGATTCAAATTGGTAGTTGATTCAAAGTATTCCAATTTGTAAACTCCAGATTTGGAACTTCAAACTTCAAAACTGTATTATAATTGAAGGTGTTCTAGAACTTCTGGAAACTTCCTCAGATATCAACTGATAATTTCAAAGTTCAAAAAGACAATTTGTTAGTATAGGAACCACTGATCTGATCATTATTTCATGTATCATTAAATTATCTCATGGAATCTCAATGTTCTTAAGATTAACCTCAAACTGACCTTATATTCATAGTCTATCTTGAGGCTAGAAAGGTTCCAACCTTCAATCTCAATCTCTAGCCTCAAATCAAGTTCGAATTGTATTCTGATGTACTGGTAGTTGGTTCAAAGTATCTCAATGTGGACATTTTCATTTTCGAACTTCAAAACTATATTTAAAGGTATCCTAGTTCTTCTGGAAGTTTCTCCAGATACCATCTCCTATTTTCGAAAAACAGGAGTCTTTTTTGGTTGAATAGGTACCATTGATAGGTACCAATCTTAGTATCCTTAAGATTATCCTCAAACTAGTGTTAAACCATCTGGAAGTTTGCCAGGTTCCAACCTTCGATAATGACCATTCCCAGATAGTCTTAAACCATAAGGTTCTAATTGGTACTTTTACAAGATCTTCAAAGTACTTGTTCCTTTCAACAAATAGTAAATTCCAAGTCAAAAACAAAGGATATTTCCTTGCACCTAACAAATTATAGTAATTTTTCTTTGAAACCTGGTTCCAATTTCTTCAAAAGAAATTACATCACTTTTAAAGTGACCTTCAACAATTCTAAATTCTGGTCATCCTTCAAAGACCTTTAGACCTTTAGACCTTTAGATGAATCCAGACTACAAAACCTGAGTTTGGACCTATCCAAATAAAGAACCATCTTGAAAAACACCTTATCCCACATCCCAAACCTGAACAATGGTTCCAGACTGAACAAACCTTTCTCAAAAACATGTTACTATGACATCTGACTCCATCCTTTT
This sequence comes from Aleochara sp. GC000083, assembly GCA_030264555.1. NCBI lineage: Eukaryota > Metazoa > Arthropoda > Insecta > Coleoptera > Staphylinidae > Aleochara > Aleochara sp. GC000083. Next base: position 11,338 of record JARJDZ010009025.1, on the reverse strand, counting down.
AGCCAACCAACCCTTTCTATCTCTTCCCAGCAAACCCTTACAACTTCATCTGGTTTAGCCCTTCACCCAACATTGAAAATTCTGCTCGCTCCTCCAATCTACATCATCTCTGCCGTCGTCTCGAAGAAACCGAGTGCTTTTATCAAGTGGAACTTTCGTCACATCGATTCAATATACGCTAACTCGGGCGGAAAATTCGTATAAATTGAATAACTTTGCGTCTTTTTTATTCCTCTTCGGCGTTTCACCCTCGTCGGAGACGGCGTATTCATATTGGCTGCGGGGGCGGCGCACACGCGTAACTATATGGAAAGCGATTTCGGTTCTTCACCACTACCACCATCACCAATGCCGCCGCCATCACCCATCCCACCGTTGGGGCCAACCATCCTCAACCTTCCTCCACTAGCTGCATGCATAAACATACATAGAAGTCAGCAAAGCAAATTGGTTGGGTTGTTGCGTGCAATTCAAAAACGGAAATTTAATTTAAACTTTCTGATTTCCGAGAGAGGGTCACAACAAGCCCCCTCTCTTCGTCCAACTCATCAGACTTGTGCGGCGGAGGATTGGGTCGTATCAGGGTGTAACTGCATTATTTCTTTTTTCGGGAAACCTTCGGGACTTTGCTGACAATGAGGCATATTTTTCGACGTCAGCGTACGCAGTGCGTATGAGGGTGTATAGACCATGGGACCTAACGAGGTGTTCGTGTTGTTCGCATATAAATACATGTCACGTTGCGTGCGGACTCGACAACAATCTTAGGCTGTTTAGTCAGCAATAAAATTAATTTATCTTACATTATACGCGATCGTGTGCGCTTTGGGGCGCGCGTCCGCATCGGTGCTAACCTGCTGGTAACCCGAACCCAGTCGTATGGTTTTACCTCTTCGTGCGAATCGTACGCAATGTCTTCGGTATGTGTATATGGTCGTGTGGGGTTGTGTGGGTGGTCGGTTGGTTGGTTGGTTGGCATAATTAACGAGCGCACGAAGCCTCTACCTGAACCTGCGGGGGCGGCAGGCATGAAGGCACCGAGGTGCGCGCACACACAACAGAAAAGGCCAGTATTGCGCGCGTGATTGCTAATAAATGGCAGGAAATAAGGGTCCTCGTGCGTCTCAGCCGCTGATAAAATAATTCCGCATGTCGTGCCTAATAACGAACTGCTGGATCACGCAATCAAACAACTCCCTAAACGCGTACTTAATCAACTTTTAATCACTGACGACTTAACGCTATCCAACACTGCTGTTGGTTCGTTCACACACACAAACACCTTCTGAACCCATGGGTGATTCAGGGTTTTTCAATGTCTTGTTTCTTGCAAAAATAGGTATCTGCATGAAACTAGGGTATGTGGGACTCATTGAAAGGTTGAAGGAGTAGTTTCTGAAGGTGGTCCCTTGATGGGCAAAATTTGAGTCTAGGTTACAAATTTATTCATATGGGTTCTATTATAGTGTCTAAAGGTGATGAAGGTGTCCCAGAAATGATATTTTGTGTCAGAACCCAAGTTGGGACCTTATATTTGTGTATAGGTTGTTTAGCCCTTTTTGGGTTTAAGGTTCTGATTTCAGTCCAAGATATTCCTCATTGATTAACATCATGGGGTTCCATTCGAGGATCATCACCTTACCAAAATCGATCACCAAGGAACAATCTCAAGTCTTGGGACCACTTCTTTGTCCAGAAACTTCAGACCACTACCCATAATGGTAGATGACTACAATCTTGCTACAAACTCATCCAAACGTCAAATTAAGCAAGGATATATTTTGAATTAATTGGCCCTTGGTCCCAAAACAACTCAAAGTAGCTAGGTTCCAAAAGTTTTTAGGAAACAATCTAAAGTCTTCAGACTGGAGCAAGTTCAGAAACTTCATAGTCCATATCCTTAGATGGATACATTCTTTTTTTGTAAACTCATACCTTCTCTAAAAACTAAACTTAATAAGGACCTTCTTGGAATTGATGGGTTCATTGGTTCAAAAACAACTCATTGTTCCAAGCCTTCCAGAGTTTTCAAGACCCAAGAGTTTAAGGCTTACTAGTTTAAACTTCCGGTCTTTGTTTCTATTCCAAATATGTTATTACAATCTAAAAAGCTTCAGAAAGCCATTTACCTTTGAGATGATTTACCATCTACTTTCAGGTTTTTGGGGTCTAACCTAGGGCAACCTTGACCTAATCCTGGACCAAATCGGATATACTTCCGGGTTGTTCCACCCAATTCCCTGAACCCTTCTTTTGAATCTCTAGCTAATTGTAAGCTATTTTAATGATAATAGGGTCTTAGGTTCTGAAAGATCTGGAAGGACCTAGAAGAAGTCTAGGGAGTTGATCCTTTTAGGTTCCAACCTTGACTTCCAGATGGTCTTTACCAAAAAACTTGCTCCTTTTGGAAGCAAACAACCCACCCAAACAAATCCTCCCTTGCCCATTTATCATTAACCCATTGGAACCACAACATTCACTAATAAATTTGTTTAGAAATCATTAGGCCTTCAACACAATTACCCCGCAAATGAAGTGAATGACGCCGGACCAAATGAATAGCCTCGACGTCAAAACGTCTTTGTGCGTCCCGTGCGAAATCACCTCACGATGGCCGATGGCAGATTAGTCAAAAGGGGCTTGATTGATAGATGACCGTGTGTCCCTGTCTGCCTGGTTGCGTACGTGCGGGGTGTGTGTGCAGATGGTCTGCGGAAGTGAGCGTGCACTTGACACTTCCGGGCAACCCTTCTCCTTAATGCCTAATCAAGTGTTGTGTGCACGAGTACCCCGACCAACCCGGATGAAAGCACCCATCCTGGGAGTGCAAGCGAGATGGGTCCGCCATCATCATCATCATCTCCATCCAGGGTGTGATGTTGCCCATACCAACATCCCAATACCTCTGTTTTGTTCCCTGGCAAATTCCAGCCGTTGCTCTCTTTCACCCATCGCTGCCTGCCCATTCAACCAGCGCAGGCCCCGAACCCACCCCTTCCGTCTCTGAACCCTTCCAGCGTCATCCCCGCACCGCTCCTAATTGTGTTTATGCCCCGTAAAGTGCTTTCCGTCCTCAAATGCAAATTTTAACCTCGTTAAAGCGACGGCCTAGCCTAGGTTTAAATCATCAATGGTTAATTAATCTTCAATTTATTCACTTTGTGTAATGAATTTAACACTCAATTTGGCGGTTATTAATGAAAGTTTTAATGAACGCGTCGACGTCGTTGTCGTCGGAGGCGGCGATGGTGATGGTGGTGTTGGTGATGATGGTAGTGTGCATCCAATCAACCTTCTGAATCCCAACGAGATGATCCCATTCAGCTACCGACTCTGGGACGCCCAACAACAAATTCGATAAGTTCTTCCTTGACGCCAAGAAATTCAATGAAGACATCTTCGGGAATTACAAGTTAACTCATGGTAAATTGGCCAATTTGATCCACGATGGTCATTTCCCAAAATATGAATGCAAATGGTTCGAGGTTAGGAACGACTCATGCGTGAACATATCATTTTATCGTTTTCATGTTCGGAAATAATTCATATTCGAGGGGGACTGAAGAATTAAGGGCTCATATGATCATTGATTGCACGATTAAGGGTGGACAATTGTTTGTTACGCATTGGTTACTTCCTCGACGCATTTTTATTATCATATCCCCCTTTTCCGTTCGCATGATATTTGTTATGAGAATAAACATATGCAGGATTAGACCGTTAAATTGAATTATTAAATGTGCGCCCCCTCGTGTCGAAAAAAGAAAGCCACATTACAAATGCATTTCTTCACTGCTGCCACAAATAAAGAAATAAACTATCCGCAAATTCCTTAAGCCACGATAATGGTTCCGGGAGAATTGTCTTCGGGAAAAACAACGACGCCAAGATTACTCTCCCGAGTGGGTTTTCAACCCTCCGTTAAAGACTTGTTTCGAGGGTGTGGATGAGGGCGCGCACGTCAATTGGGGGTAAGACGCGAGAAGAAACATCGCATTAGTATGGATACACATCAGGCCCACATCATTTGTCTTCACTGGGGAAAAACGTGCGCGCACACTCTTCTCGCCTTCCTCCGGTTCCATTTTCTCCTCGACAAACGAATTTTCCGACTGGATGCGCCGCCTGCGCGCATTCCCACACTTATATCTCCGGCAAATTGCAAGGCAATAGACTGGCACTTTTTGCCCCGTCAGCGCCGCCAACGTCTTGTGCGTTCCTCTGTTTCTTTTTCATTCGCACCTCCTTCGCCGCCATTCGAACCCTCCGCGTCGGCAAAAATAGCTTTATTGCTTGCAATTTTCTACAATAACGCTCCTCCACGGTTCAAAAACGCCGAAGGTTTTACACCGCTTGCAGGAATACAACGTGGAGTAATCCATACATTGATCTTTCGCATCAGGGTTATCGATCAAACGTGCCCCATGGACCATGGATCGAGCCTTTTGACAATGGCCGAAAGTGAGGTATGTTCAACAACATCATCATTGAGTGTTTTCTGCACGAATTGATTCTAATAGTGAAGAGGAAATCTGCAAAAAATCAATTGCATTGTGTACAGCTTGCTGCCACTTGAAGCCTCAATTCAAGTGTCCTTCAGTTTTTGTTGCACCTTTTACAGATCAAACCCTTTCATTGTTGTTACAATGAGCTGTGCATAGATGAGTTGATGATTATGCTTGAGGAAATCTTGAGTGATTTCTAATTTAATAGAGTAACGGTTATTGGAAGCATTAATAACCAATTTCTTGCCAGCCAATCAAAGCAACGAAGCAGTCCTGATTGTGGGGTGCATCTGGCTTTGACAAGTTTTCGAGGTTAGGTTGGATGCTGCAACCCCATCAGAGAAATCCTTCTCAGCAGGCAACTTCAACTCTTTAGATACGCTCACATAACTTTAACCATGTTAATGGTTACTGAACGCTAATATTGGTTGGATCAGTCTTCACCTTGGGTGATCCCAAATTTACCACATCAACGATCTTCCAAAATCAAAGAACTGTTAAAAGGTTGTTTTCCAATGGGTCTTTGTTGTAATTTTCTTGCATTAATCTTGGTTCTGATTACATCCATTACAAACATTCTGACTGTTTACAAACAACAATCCTCGATTGCCAATCTCGATGTTGTCATCCTCTATGTCTGAGATTTACCATGAGGAAGATGTAGACGCTCTTCCTGGTTGGTTCGATGTTTGAGCAGCCTCACGTTCCGAGTTAATTGCTTTAATGGGACGTAATTAGACTGAAACCCGTTGAGCCAAAACCAGTAAAATCCGATCAAAACTCTAGGTGTACCAATAGATGTTAAGTTCACCATCAAAGACCACTCCACTTCAACCCAGGTGCTGTCTGTTGGTATCCAGAAAGAAGCTTCTAGAACTTTTTCTGATTTTCCGACAGTAATTGATGACTTTGTCATCCACCCTGTATACACAAATCTTAGTCCTAAACAAGCCAACGAATTAACTTAGGATTGTTAATTAAAGCTCTTGTGTGGATGAAGTGAGACCTTGCCAGAGAACGAGAGAGATGGGTTGAACGGGTGAGAAATTGAAGCAGGAGATGAAGTTAAGGACGAAATTTTCCTTCGATAAACGCATTTACTCTCTTTGGCGAAGTTCGGTTGATGAGGTTCTCGGCGCCAAAGACGGCAAACAGAAGAGTGTGCCCACTACACATCTTGGGTCTCATTAGAGTTTATTGCATTAGCTCCAGCATTCATTATCTCATACAGTGTCCGTGAATTAATTACCAACATTGTCTCGATAATTGCCTAATCGGGTTTGATGGTAATTGCGTCAAGACAATTAACCCTATGGGTTGGAATGGGTAGCTTGACCCTTTAAGAATGTCTTCTTCAAATGGTACACCTCCAAAGTGGGAGGCTGTTTCTCACGTCTAATACCTTCAAACGTGTAATCCAAACGTCTAATTCTAAACGTCTAAATGCGATGTAATTGCTGGTAGAGTTTTTAAGAAATCCCCATGGAGTTGGTATTCTTTGAGGTCCATTTATGTGAAATCTATACAGGCGCAATCTTTAATGCCGTTTCGTTTTACAAGATCATATTACTTCTTGTCGCCGCCTTCTTGAGCGCGCATGGAGCCGCGGATGTCGGCTGACAATTCGGGACCATTGTACCATTGTACCATTACAAGCGTGCGCAGCCCCAATGAGGTACAATGGACACCAGCTTCTGGATGAAGTCTACTTCCTGGTGTATAGCATTCATCTCACCTGGGGGAATCCGGGAAGGAAGCCCAAAAGACCAAAAAAAGGGCGCCTCACGTTCCAACCGCGTGTTAATTGAACTAATTCCAATCACGCAATGTTCTTCTTCGGGGCAATTACGTTGGCGCAACGTTGATTCTTGAATCTTGAGTAATTTCAATCGGAACCCTGTCGCTGGATCGACGAGGAATGATGGCACGTTGGATGGTTTGCGTACCTCCTTCAACCATCCCTTGTCTCATCAACATCAACACATTGTACAATGGAGTGCAGAAAGCGTTGTTGTTGGATGGTAATCACAGGGTAACCTAACCCCTTTTTCCCGTATTTTAGTTTCGTTCACTTCAGTTGCTGTTTTCTTCTGCGAGCCCGTAAGTGTTAAGCTTGCTTGTGCCCGTTGTCGGCTGAAAGCGTTATCATTCGCTTGGATGGGTTCTAAAGGGTGCTCGATTCCGGGTTGTTTGTTTGCTGGCTCGGGCTGAAATTGAACTAAATGAAAAATTGATTTCGATTGGAATGGAATGAAAGCAGCATGGGTTAGAGGTTATTAACAATCTGTTAGTTTTGCGTTTAGATCCAAACCGGGACTATAAAAGATTACAGTTTGATAATTCGAGTATTAGGGATACAAAGGTTAGGTTTGTCAATTATTGTCATCTCATGGAACTCTTGAAACTGTTACAGTTTATTTTTTTCAATTCCTTCAAGTAAAACATGATTCATCAGAGAACCCTTGAATTCCTTCTTGAAACTTGCCATTAGAGTCTAATAAAGACCTGGACCATAAGATTTATTATGGAGGTATTAAGTTCTAAAATCAAGAAGAACCAGTAATTTTGGAACCGAGTATAATCAAGATTTTGACCAACAAGATTTAGTAAGACCAGGAACTTCATGGGTCATTTGGAACCAATAGATCTATAGATCTTATTAGAGAAAGAATGTTTCTAAAAGTTACTATCCCATTCCAAAATAGGACCAACAACAAAAGACTTGGGATAGAAACTTAGAAGTCCAAGATCATAAAGAACAAGGAAGGTTCAAAACGGATAAAATGAAGGAGTTGGATTATTAAGGTTAGAAGCAGTTTGTGGAACCCCTGGAACCACCAGAAGTTATTGGTTAGACCCATTCCGCTGATAGGTGACCCAACTGTTTTTTCTCATTCTGTAAACCATTAGAATCTCTTGCAGAAACTAAATTATCCAGTTCAAACAATACCAAACTCTGGTTAACTTTGTGTTCCAAAATTAAGAAGATCAAGTCTGTTTTAAAATTGATAAAACCTCTTGGTCTGATAGTCCAGAAGACTTCTGGTAATCTTTTTGTGATCTAGTTCTTGGACTATAAAGATCAAAATAGGTCCAGGAAAGATGTATAACCCTTGGAACCATTAGAAGATTGATGGATGATTCAAGTTGTCCCCTTACTAGTTAACTGTAAGAAAACCCCTGGAAGAACCTTAAAGTCTTAACGTACCAGAAAACCAGTGACTCTGAAAAAATATTTAAAATTAGATTAGTAGAACCCATAGAAAGAATCAAAACAGTTTCCAATGACAGAAAACCTTTTGCTGGGTACATTCCTACCTTCTTCCTGGTTCTGAGAACTCCTACTATGTTTTCAGACCTAAATGATTGAAGACAAGTCCAAGATCAAAAGAATTATAATTCAAAAATTAAAATCAAGTTGGCTTCAAAGTTGGTAAAGTCATAACACAACCTACAAAAGTTGTCATCAACACAAAACACAGAGTTAATTTCAAGGCACTACCGATCCGAATGGAAGTTCCCATCAGTTGCACACTCACTTTTTGACATCCGGCATGCAGCAAATGAAGTCGCGGGAAAACCGGGAGTCAATTTTGATATAATGGTCGACTGTTACGAGTCGGGTCCTCCCGTGTGCCCTAATAGCGCTTATTACTGGGCCCCGCGGCCCTTTTGTATGGTCGGGTGGGTGTGCGTGGGCTCGACAGGCGCACGGTGGTCTCGGCAAACACGTATCGACCCCTCGAGTCTAATAAATTGGCAGTTACACACATCAATGTCATCGCGGCTTTCTTTGTTATGCGCCAGCTAATCCCGGCTCCTCTGACGTGTAATTTGCTACAGGACCCGTGTCGGTCACGTGCACGCGTCCGACCCGATTGTTTAAAACTTGTTATCATGCGTATGTGCGGTCCATGGTCCATATTGCTGCCATTGGAGCTTGGTGGTGGTTGTTGTTGGTGGTGGTGATGGTGGTGGGTTCCTATTTCGGGCATTCACATCCGGGATGATTGCTGTTGCATCATTGTACCATTCGTTTAATGAGGAGTTTGATTCAAATGTGTTTACATTTTGGGGGCACCCTTCGATGGGTTGATTCCCAGGAGATGGAGGTGATTTTGGAAAAACGTATGTTTGGTATCAGAAATTTGGGCACTAATTGGGTTTGAGTCAGTAATCCTTGTTTTTGGGTTGGTGGGAATGTCAATTATAGAAAAGGGTCTTTCAGGTCTTTTGAAAATTTGTCGGTTTTTGGAAATTTTGATTGTTTATGATGGCCCCAGTTCTAAAAATCTTCATTTCTTCATTTGGGACCTTGGAATCAATAACCAGATGTTATCAAAAATGGGTTTGAGTCGGTAATTCCGGTAATTTCTTGTTTGGTAGTTTTTGGTTCCCATTTCAGGGTAATAATATTTTGTGTTCTAGAAATCTTCAATTCTCAAGAACTAGTAATTATAAAAATATGGTAGATATCAGATTTTTGTATCTTATTTGGATTTGAGCCAATAATTCTTGTAAATTTTCTGCAATTTTTGGTGTTTTGAAACTTGTTGATGATGCCACTTAAGGGTGACATAATATTGGGTTCTAGAAATCTTCTTTTTTTCTATAAAAGGCCAGTTCTAGTACTTACCAGATAACTATCAAATTTTTGGAACTTTGGAATCAAAAAACAGATAAAATCACTACAAAATAGTAGAAATCAAATTCTAATTTGGTTTAGCCAATAATTCTTGTAATTTTTTTGCAATGATGTCTTGGTAGTTTTTGATGGTCTCATTTTTGGATACTAAAATTTTGGGTTTTAGAAATCTTCATTTCTTCCTCTATAAGACTAATTGTTGTTTCCAGAAAACTTTTAAATTTTGGAACCTTGGATTTAATAACCAGATGTAAAAACAACTATTGGGTTTGAGCTAATACTTCTTGTAATTTTTCTGTTGGTTTCTGGTGGTCCCATTTCTGGATACAATATTATAGGTCCAACAAACTTTAATTCCAGATAATACATTTTTGGAACCTTGGAATCAATAATTTTATATAATCACAAGAAAATCTTAGAAAATAGAAATTTGTACTATAATCGAGTTGGAACCACGAATTCTTGTATTTTTTGGACTTTTGGACTAGCAGTTTTTGATGATCCCAGTACCAAAATTCTGGGTTCTGGAAATCATTAATTCTTCTTTTTCAAGAGTAATTTTACTCGTCTTCAGATAACCCTATAATTTTTGGAACCTTGAAAACAAGAATCAAATATAGTCACTACAAAATGGTAAATTCTGTATGTAACTAATTTTTGGAACAAAATACCCATCTAATGTTTGAACGTGAAGCTCTTTAGCATTCAACATGAATCCCTCGTTACTTACCCCTTATGAAGGTTTAGTCAATGTTTGCGTGCACCCCTCGCGAATGTCTGTCGTCTGCGAAGCGAAAGAAGTCTTAAGAAGAGAGTGCCTTCCCCGCCCCCGCCGCCTCCAGCGTCCCCAATGCACGTAGGGAAGAAACCCAACTTCCCCAACGCTAGAAGGGAAGGAACAGAAAATAAACCCACCCCTTGTGCATGATTATCTTCATTCTTGAGCGTCTCCTCTCTTTCCTGCCGCCTCCCACCCAAACTTGGCTTGGGACGCCGTCGTCGTCGCCGCCGCCGCCGGCAAAAGTCCAAAATTGGTTTTGAACTGATGCATTAATTGACAATTTGATGTCATTCTTTAGCCGACGAGCTAATGGCGGGCTGAAGCTGTCCTAAATTGAGTAAATCTAATAGAAAACTTTCAGCCGCCTCCCAGCCGTTCCCGGACATCTTCCTCGAAGATCCGCACCCTCATAGAGCGCGCCACCTCTGCGCAGATAAAAGGCCCGAACGTAATTTTGTTATAGATGCTCTCCCAGCTCGCTGGGGCCTGGAAGATTCCGTCTGGGGTTGTGTGTGTGTGTGTTGGGGGGCGGCAACGACAACAAAATGTAATAACGATGCGACCAAGAAACTTTGCACGCGGACACTTTGCGAAAATTGATTTCAATTATGCGTGCGCGCTCTTTTTCCACGCCGTCGTCGGTGCTGCCGCCCCCGGGCGCCATTTTGGTGTGTGCTTGCAGCATGCGCCTCTCTTCAATGAGCGTTTAATATCGCCGCCAACGTCGACATACTCGACGTTAAAAAGCTCCGGCCAATTGCAACTAGTTTCGCATTTCATTCGCGCGCGCGTTGCAGAGTCAATATTAAATTTGTCTTCATTTTGACATTTAATTATTTTCTGCGCGCGCGGCGAGCTTTGTCACTACGGCGTCGTTGTCGCCACCGTCGCCGCCGCCGCCGCCGCCGACGACATCTTGCCTGCAGTCGACTACCATTAAAAGGTCCGCATAATTAAAGATATTTTAATTAATTCTGACTCGGTTTTCTGACTCGTATTTATTTACAGCCTCCCAAGTCTGCGTATGTGTGTGTGCGTGTGTGCGGGGGTGTAATTCAGTTATATTTAAACATGTGTGCGAGCGAATGTTTAATGAGTACGTTTCATGCTTACTTTGGCGTCTCTCCTTTTTGTTTTACTTGAATTATATAATTTTGATACGACATTATTTCATAATCTGCCAATTAATTAACTTGGAAGCGCGCTCGGTGCCGGCCGGCGTATAAATCGATAAATTAATTAACGGGTTATAATTAATTTGAAACTTTCAACTCGTTGCGCTGTAATTGAACTGAAAGTTAATTTATTTTTTGTCTTTGTGTGCGCTGGCCGCTTGTTTTTACGCGTTTTCCATTCGGCAAACTTGATTATTAGAAATATTCGACGATTTTTAATTAAAATTTGATT